>JAJOOO010026718.1:0-34936 GCA_029582685.1 Solanum piurae
ATATAAATGTTAAAATATTTTTAAGATTATGAACATCTTTTAAGATTTTCATAATTACATAAATGTACATTTAAAATTACAAACTAAGTATACTCGAATCTCTATATAATGGCGATGTTTGTACAAATATTTTTTACTCTATTATAGCAATATATTGTTATAAATCATAGAAACCCTAACTCCATCCCGATTTAAGTGTCTTATTTTTTTTTAGTCTGTCTTAAAAGGAGTATCTCTTTTTATATTGTAGCAAGCTTTTCAGTTCCAACATTGGCAAACTTAAGAGCAAGATATATTTAAATGACTGCACATATATTTAATTTAAGACCACAAGATTTAAAAATTTCCCTTTATATATACTTCGTACTCAATCAAATTAAGACACTTAAATTAGAATAAAGAAAGTGATACAACATGATATGGATGTCGATTTAAAAAGAAATTGATCGTTATAATAAAATATTATTATTGATTATAGCTTTATATTCCTATTCCTCCAATTAATCTATGGAATCCTTTTCTCCTCAAGATTTTATAAGACTTGTATACTATATTCTATTTTTTTTAAAAAGCTAAGTGATTGATGCCTCCACATGAGTTCAAACATACTATTCTTAAAAATCAAACATGTCTGGGACTATGATATCTAAAATTTATTCCTTGAATCACTCATCATGTTGATGAGTAATCAAACATATATATATTAATCAACTTAAATAAATTAATTATAAGTGGTCCTATAGGGATAAATTCCCCCTTCCACTTACCAATTTTCCCATTTGATCTTATATTATCTTCAAATATATGTCTTCTCATATGGTTGTGGTCTCATCCACCTGTTTTGCTTTATGATCCCATCATACTTTGATATTATAAAGATTTTTTTTTATACAATTAGTATTTATTTTGTTGTTTATTTTACCAAATTAAGATTATGTACAATTAATATACATTTTTGCCTTGCATGTCACTTTAACATAGCACACAATACAAGAGCTAGTGTGACTTAGTAATCAACGAAATGAGTAAAAAATCATGAGTTCTCACGTTTGAATTTTAGCAAAGATTGATTTATTTCTAATAAGATGGTTAATTCATATATTCTCAAAAAAGAAATACTTGTTATAGAGGGGTAATATTATAAATTAAAGAGTGTATCGTTTTAAAGATAGTTATTATTGTTATAGATGAAAAGTCGTTATATAAAAGATAGTATTTAACATAAAAAGTCTATTTCGTGAAAAACTTGATATTTACATACATGTAAGGTTATTTGGTTTGAAGATTTTTTATTTTTTTTATATAAATTAAAAAGACGATCCCGATGTTTGGGACGGTTATACACTTAAACAAAAGTCCACGATTTTATTTTAAAAAATGATATAAATTGGTTCGATACGATTAGATTCGATCAATTTTTCATATTATTTTCAAATTCCTAAATAGAATTATATAAAAGTATTGTTATAATGAGTTCTGACCATATAAACTCACTTGTGCATAGTATAATAATATAAGATCTCATTGAATAGGTGTTGTACATATAGGGCAATTTTTTCAACTTTATCTTTGTTCATGACAAGGGCATTTAACAGAATATTAATTGCCTAGTATCAACTATTGTATTCAATTATTTTTTAATAACCACATTATCGGTTGGTTAGTACTCCCTTTTTTTTTTGTTGATTTATTTAGTGGGTGACTATGGACCATGTGCAAATGTGCCACTTGTATACCTTTGTTTTTTGGTTGGGGTAGGGTGGGGAGGGGATTCTATGAGATATGATAGATTTTTAGCATTTATTTAGTTTGTGGAGCTCAATGGTTTCTTTGGCTATTTAAAGGTATGATAATTTTCTTGAGAAACCATTGTGAGTTTTTAGTAGTTCAAGTGTTTTGAGTTTTTTTTTTTCAATCAAACAATATTATGGCAACTTTGGTACCTGAGGTTGAGAATTGGGCATGTATCAATGGTTGCAATAATGATTTGACCAATTTTGATAACTCCCAAATAGATTGTTCCCTTCTCATGTCATTGCTTGATGACTCGCAAGGCGTAGACGATATTGATCATGATAATGAGAGATTATTGAGTGTGATTAGATCTCTCGAGGCTGAAATTGATGATCAACACCTAATCAATGTCGATCATGATTCATTTCAGAATAGTCATCAAAGGAGTACTACCAACGGTGAAGATTGGCAGTCATGGGAATCTGGTCAAAGTCAAAGTCAAAGTCAAAAAAAATTTGAATCAGACTGTCTTGATTTGAATTGGATGGATATAGAGATGGATATTGCTCCTTCTAATACCATTAGTGATGACATGATGAACTTTTGGTACATGGACAATAGTTATGGACAAGATCATGATGTGTATGAATATGGCTATGGTACTTTTCCCTTAGAGGAAAATGATCACAATTCATCAGCTTTAACAACACAAGGCTAAGTCGGAGCTTCAATGTAGGCTCTCGAAAACACAAGGTTAAAGTTTGTGCCAAAAGTTATAACTTCTATTGTAATTGATTAGCTAGAGGTTAATTGTACTTGAATTTAGATGTATTAGTGAGGGGGAAATCAATAAAATGACAACACTTATCATGCTCCTAAACCTTGGATGTCAATATTAATATTGGTGTTTGATTGGTATAGCGTTAAAAAATTAGTACATACAAAAGGTAACCTAAAAATAAAGTAATTTTTCAGAGGGGTACATAGATCGGTTTGGTTTGAGTTTTTTATTTATTAAATTGAATTAATTGTGTTGATTTGCTATGGACAGTGGGCTAATATTGTTAGACCAATCCTAGTGTTAGAATATTGGGAGTTGTTTGATATGTGGAATATGGTTAATAATTTTGAAATAAAATTTAAAACAAATTTTATCATGTGTTTAATTTGGGATATTAGCTAATCTTAAAATAACTTTTACGTTGAAATGATGAGGTTAGCTATCACATGTAAAATGTGAGATGGCTAATTCTATAGGATATTGTGTGATATACCAAAATTGTACCATAAGAAATAAAAATTAAGATAAAGTTAAGAAAATATCTATAAATTACTCATATTAAATTGTTTTTAGGTATAGAATAATTTTAGAATTGTATGGATTGGTTTGATCTATGTATAGTAACTAATTAAGTACAATACTATTTCTATTTATAGGAGATCTACAAAGGGTATTCATTTGTCACCGTTTATAAAAAAATTAACTGTGAAATTTGATGCGATTCTAAAATGGAGAAAGTGACATATATTATTTGAAAATTATGTAAAATGAACTACTATAACTTAAAATATCTAAAAATCATTTTAAAAAATTGATTTGACTTTTCAAATTTTTTACTGTGTGTCAAATAAATTAAAACCAAAAAAATAATAGTTCTTTTTACTTTCACAAAAAAAAGAGAAGATCTTAGATATGTAAACAATGAATATTTGAGGTCCAAAGAAATGAAAATGATGTGATGCTTTTAGACAAACAAACCATACGGACTTTGCTCAAAGCAGACAATGTCACACCATGTCAATAGTTTCACAAAGAAGTATATGCATTGTTGACAGAAAAAGAGGATCAACATGTACAAACAGAAGCCAAAATGAAACTATTACATGATATATATATATTCATGTACAAGTAAAAGCTATAACAGTAACTCTGCATTAAGAAAAATGTACAACAAACATATTCATTTAACACATTGATCCATTCACCTCAAAGGTTTGAAACTTTTGGACTTGCTGAATTCATAGCTTTATCATGAACTACTTCCTCACTAGTTTTCATGTTTCCCTTATCATCTACCAATTCACTACTCTTCACTGTGTTGCCATTGGGATTCTCAATGCTAGTGCTGGCTATGAAACGACCGCTAACTGAACGGCCTAGAGGTGAACCAACTGAGGGAGTAAAATCATCGGAGGAGGAATCAGACTCCACGGATAGATCTCTCTCTGATGCTGTTGGTTCTAACTCACCTTTAGATTTTCGTGATGACTTCCGAGATACTGCATGTCTTAGGATATTCTTCGCCTTGTCGCGGACTCTGCTCTTGTTGGTGCTACTACATTGAACATTTCCCTCATGAGCCTCTTTACTATCATCTCGGGGAGTTGTTTCCACTGAATCGTTCATAATAAGATTCACCCTGGACTCCTTTGCGCTCACTGCCTTTAGATTAGCTTGCGGAGATGGAACAGGATCTCCAAGATTTCCAGACCTGTCCTCGCTTTTCTGACTTTTGTGGAAAATGGACCCGATCTTATTTATACTCCGGTTGATAAGATTCGACTTCTTAGATCCACTCCCTTCATCAGAATCATCACCTCGAGTAGATCCTCCCCCTCTTAACTTGAAACTTCCTCCCATGGAATCAGCATCAGAACCAAGAACTTCTCCATCGATAACCCGACTCTTTCCCTTTCTCGGTTCCCAAACTTGTGGTACTTCACTGCCAGGGTGGTGTACCCACATGCCAGTCTCCTTCTGCCCTTCTATGTTAACTGGTTCATATGTATCTGCAACTTTTGACGATTGCTTATCCATCTCGTTGGGTAAGGAGCCTCCTTCGGCTGTATCCATCTCATCAGAATTGCTGTCCTGTTTGTTGTCCGTTTTTGCCTGCTCGTATGACTGCTCTGTACACTGAAAATTAATACACATAAATTTTCAACCATCTATACTTTCGTTGGTAATAATATATGGCCTACTTGTCACTAAGCCTAATTAATTTAATGGGATCATCTGGAAAACAGAATAAATTGAAGTTGAATCATTTCCAGAAGCAATAAACAGTGATCTCATGAGAATTGTTGGCTTCCTGACAGCCTAAGTAGTTGTTCACCGTAACTCGCAGGAAAGAAGTATGTACCTTTTCGCTACCTTCAACTACAGTTATGGCAATACGTAATCTCCCTGTTTTAACATTACGAAGAGACAACCATATATCATGCCTCTGGCCATCCCTATAATCACAGACGTTTATGGAATAATCTCTGCCAAAAAGAAACATGTTGAGTTAATAAAGCGCACGCAAAAGCATTTGCATTTACTGAGGCACATTTTGCATAACATTCAAGAGAGAAGAGAATATGCTGAAAGGATTCTTCAAAAGGGAAAAAAAGAATATGATAGCAAATAGATTATGCACCAAGGGGAAGTTTTATTCTTCCAGTGGCCAGTGAAGATCCTACTTTCATCTTCAAATACAAAAGAACTCAAGATATGAACAGGGACGAGAAACACAAAAGACAGCGAAAATCTATCTCTACTTGTCCAAGTCATCATAATACCTCAATAGATAGGAATATGATGTTACGACGAGTATAAGCTTTGCAGGAGATAGCTGAAGCATAAAGAAAAGCACAATAAAAGCTGAGAATCAATCGTTGTGGAAGAAGGAACTAAAAGCAAGAGATAACTCGCAAAGAGCAATAGAAACCACCTAAAAATGGAAATTTCTCAGCATAACCCGACCCTTACGTGGTTGTGGTTAACAACTCACTCATAGTATATCCTTCTTTTCCCTATTTTTGGGATGATAATGATGTCGCGGCCATTGGAGGGGAGCCTTGGATTAACTGATAATGTTATATTGCCATGTGACCAGGAGGTCACGGGTCCAAGCTGTGGAAACAGCCACCTCCAAAAATACAGGGCAAGGCTGTATAGTATATCCTAATATTCTATTATTAGTGCACCGAACTGCCCTTTCTTTCTTTTTGATGGTGTCTGGGCCATAGTATATCCTAATATCCTATTATTAGTCTATGACTCTATGTTCCTGCAGTAAAAGGTAAAAGAGAATAGGACAGACCCCAATGTTTCATCCGAAGAAAAATGGTCTTTGTCACGAACGTCTATGTTGATCATATCGTTAGGAGACTCCCATGAACAGACTGGAATCTTGAACTCCTCTTGCCACTGTGGAGCTAATGTCTTCTTCTGAGTCCTAGTCTTGAATCTGTAGGGCCCAAGATACCCCTTAACATATGGATCAGACAGTCCTGAAAATGATCTCTCAGGTATTTAGCATGTCCTAATTAGATAGATTACAGTAAGAAGCCTGTCAGCTAACCATTTAAATCTGCTGGTTTCAAGTCTTCTGCTTCAAGGACTTCCAAAATAACATGGGCAATGGGATCCTTGGCATCGATAGAAAACCAGCTTTCATCTGAAAAGAAAACAAACAAAATGGAATTAAGTAGCAGACATAACTTATTTATCCCAAACTGAAGCCAACCAACTCTTATTCCCTTACATTTCCATCCAAACAAGTTGTGAATAAATCGCTAATTAATTACTGTAGTATAAACAATGTGAATGAAGAGGATTCTTGGAAATTCTCCGCATGAAGATTTGATGTTCTAATTCTGTAAATACTAAATACCTCCACATACAAAATGATTTCAAATATCCATTCATGTGTTGTGGTTTAGGACATCATTCACACTAATCCATTATTGATTTGGGCCTGATAATATTGAGCAACGAGAAAAGAGAGAGCGAGAGACACAGGTTAGAGTAACTGTTACCTTGTTGGGGTGAGACAAATTTCTCCATATCAACTACCAGCATGTTGGGCTGCAAAATGTCATCCAGACTTTAGTCTAAAAACTCCTTACGAATCATTAATTAGGACTTTTGGTAACCATAGTACCAGTTGGTGAACTATGCACACCATTTGAGCAAGTAAAAGAGAATGCCGAGAGTTGATACCCGAGAGTGTATTAATGTGAAACATTTATCACAATATAAAGAGGATCAAGGTCAAAACAAAAGACGCTTAATACTCCAAGCATGACAGAGGAATAAAGTAAAGAAGACAATGGGAACCGCACCTCAACAAGTGTCTGCTCAAATGCAACAGAAAGAAGATTATCCTGAAAAGAAGGCAAAACAAATTTAGAGAAAGTGCACAACTGCCGAGTCATTTACCCAGATACTGAGAGAGACCAATTTAACTAACCAGCCATCCAGCAACTCCAGGAAGTTCTGTCACATCAATCCCATGTGTAAAAATTGGTTTTACAGTCATCTGAAAGTAAGGCGGCTCAGCAAAGCACACCCGCATACGACCAAGAAACGGCCACTTCCTTAGGAACTTCACACCAATCAAGACCTACATGGAAAAAGTTTAGCCCAAAAGAAATTTATTTTGCAATAGCTGGGATCAGAATATGACCATCCATCACATCAATGATAAATCATCAGATTGAGATTGATAAACAAAATTTAGCAAACCTCTAAATATCTGAACCTCACAGTAGCTAAACTACAGTGGGAGAAAATTTTCTGAAATTCCATAAGAGAATTAGCATACAACTTTATAACTAGAACTAGAATGTTATAAATCAATGATTCTTTTACTAGCCACAAACATCAAACAACACTAAAGGATGAACCAGAACATACTCATGTGATGCTAAGTAACTGGAAAAGGCTGCTTACCAAGAATATAAAGAATCAAGGTGCATATAGTTGATCTGCCAGTACCATTTTGAAATTAGCTGTAAATATTTAATCCATACCCCGTCACTGTCTGATAATACTATCATGCAATCCCATATTTACGTAAATCAACTCATCTGAGATACTGATATCTAGAGTCTAGAATTTTTTATCATCAAAATGTTTCTTTAGGCCCCTTTAAACAATCTTCTAATAAAAGACAACATCAACATCTGAGCTCTTTGTCCTTGTCCGGGAAAGAAAAAGAACATATGAGGGACACGATACACAAGTTGCATAAGTCCTAGAACTTTAAAAATACCCTTTTAATTAACTTTTCAGCTAAATGTTGCCAAAGTAAGTAAGATCTGCAAAGCACTTGTATTGTAAGTTAAAAGGCAGTCATGCAAAATCTAACGTTACATCTAGTTAAGATTTTAAGTTTACCAGACACAAATATTTTAGAACTAAAATGAATCTTATAATGGAGTCTTAAAATATATACCGATACTCCTAATCTGGCCCCCTCACATCTATGAGTTGGCATTAGTTATTTACCTTTCCCTCAATGTGCATTCCCAACAGATGCAACTTTGTCACCATCCCAAATCCCAACCTCTTCTTCAGCTTCGCGGCAAGAATCGCACTCATGTCATCTGCAGAACGAAAATTCATTCCCAGCTCCAATACCTGCACTCAATATATCTTAGCAAATAAGCACAAATCGAGCAGAACCATACTGATAGAATAGAACAACTTTCTTAAGTCAGGATTACATACAAGGTGATCATCTCCAGTAGATTCACGAAGAACCCTCATTTCCGTGAACATAGGCGGGCTTCTTCCTAAGTAGAGAGACTGCACTGCAATGTCTTTCTGTAGGTTAACAGAAAAGCATCCTAGTAACTTATCTTGCAGAAAAAGTTAATCCTCATACTTAAGTTATGAAAATTGCTGATTATGTTACAATGATTAATAACTAATGTATTTAACAAAGAAGCCAACAATTAAACCTAAAACACAACTATAATTCAAAGCACACAACAGAGGGGAAAATCAAAACCAAAGCCATTTTACAACTAAAATGGTAATTGGTACATAAGAATTCCTACCACAGTCCAAGGTTTGTATTTCTGCATAAACCACGGAATGATAGGGAGGAGAATTTTCTGTGAAACGATATTCTCCATGCATACAGGCCAAATCTTTTCAAGAGCATGGTTTAACCACCTCACTGTTTCAGAATCAGAAAGTACCTGAGAAAAGCCCCAAAAAAAATATATATAAGAACAAACAAAAAGGATTGACTCAAATACCACATCTAGAGCAAGTGACTACCATTTTCATCAGTTATCAACTTTAAAAAAATAATTTGCTTGCCATAATCTAACAACAACAACAACATACCGAGTGTAATGGGGAGGGTAGAGTGTACACAAACCTTATCCCTACCTTATGCAAGTAGAGAGGTTGTTCCCTAGACCCTCGGCTCAAGAAGGCAAAAACACAACATTTATGGAAACATAGGCAGTAACAACAGCAGGATAGTAAGAAAACCAAGGCATAAGAGACAACAAGTAGTAATAGAAAACTAAAAATGAGAAATGCAGAAATAATAAAATAACAAAAAATACCAGAAATAATACTAATACTACTAGTAAGAAAAGCAAGATACGAAACAATTACTACTACCCTTCTACCGATATCCTCCACCTCCCCTCCGGTCATGTCCTCGGTAAGCAGAAGGTTTGTCATGTCCTATCTGATCACTTCTCCACAAGTTCATTTTAATGACTTTTGTAAAGTAGTACAGATTCTGGTGTAAAGATGCTACTCGTGAGACCTAGTTAACTATTCAATGCAATTTGTCATAAAGAATCATAGTGCAAAAGAAAATGAACATTCTGGGACCCTTCAACAAAATGTAAAGCTTGGGACTTTTAACAACTGCAAGAAAAAAGAATCCTCCATATTTCACTATTAGAGCCAAAAAATCTCTCTCTGCAACTTTTTGAATCTTGGAATTTTTTATACTTTTTGCCCACCAATATTCTTTGTGGACCTGTTAAATCAAACAATACAAGAAATACATAAAGATATTACAAATTGTGCTGCCAAATACTCACTCGTCGTTGATTCGACTGTCTTTTCTCCTCAAACTGCAGTTTCTTCTTTAATCTAGTTACATACTGCTCATTAACCTTCAAAAAAACCAACAACAAAAGCCTAAATTAACATCATATGACCACAAAACCTAAAAGAACAAAAAAAATAAAAAATCTTGTGATACATACCAGATAAAGATAGATTAGGGAGATGAAATAAACCAAAGGGTGACCATAGTTGAAGGAATTAAGCAACCATAATACAATTAACACAATGCACACATGATGTAGAATTGTAACCTCTGTTATACTTGCCATTTCTTAAAATCTTCCAACCCCAGAAAAAAAAGACTCCCTTTTTATTCCCAATTTACAGTCACTCATCAAAAATAAACACACCCATCCCCAAATCTTGACAAAAAACTCTTTTTTGATTCCTATTTACAGTCACTTATCAAAAATAAACACACCCATCATGAAATCTTGACAAAAAAAAACTCTTTTTTGCTTCCTAATTAAACTCACTGATCAAAAATAAAACACACCCATCACCAAACCTTGAAAAACAAAAAGTCTTTTTTGATTCCTATTTACAGTAGCTGATCAAAAATAAACACACCCATCACCAAATTTTGAGGAAAAAAAAACTCTTTTTTGAGTCACTGATCAAAAATAAACACACCCATTAAGAAATCTTGAAAAAAAAAACTCTTTTTTGTTTACTAATTACAGTTAATAATGACACCCTAACTTTTTAATGCACTGTTCTTTAACCATTAATTTGGTTTTCCATTATTTTACACGTAAGTAAAGTAGTGTAGTAACTGATTTTGAAAGCAATTGAAAATATCAGAACGGGTCGGGTCAGGTGAATTTTTCAAGAAGTTTTTAGAACAACATGGCGAGAGAAATGGAGAGTTGCTGGAGATCCGTATTTTTGAAGTTTCTGTTCCAGTTTTGAATTGCCATTTTTTTAGGTGGCACGTAGAATACACGTGTCTAAAAGAGACTAATGCTAATACAATGTCACCACTAAGGTGTTATTGAAAATTTCGATCTAATAATATTAATATTTTTAAAAATATTACATACTAGTATTTATTTATTTTTTAAAATGTTGCATCATTGTCCAATTATTTTCTACTTAATTGACAGTTTAAGAAAGCAATAATATGCATAAGTAATATCAAAAATTCCTTTATGCGCATAGTTTAGTGTACTAAACTATGTAGATTTGTATCAAATTAAGACATGACAAAAATAAGAATATAAATATTTATTTTTCAAATATATAAATGCCAATAGTCTCTTTCAACTACTAGAAAAAGAGTAACAAAACAAGAAAAGAAAATTTAATATTTTTATCTATTTGAGCTAAAAAGTAAAGTTGTTATATTAATAAATAATCAACGTGGAGGCACCTTAAAAGGTAATTCTCCCTCCATCGAATGAGTTAATTTAATTTGACTCGAAATTTAAAAAAATAAAAAAGGTTTACTAATTTCGTGAAATGTATCAAATTTACGAAAAATATTTTTTAGTTTTGTGATAAAAGATGAAATTAGACGTGCCACATTGAAATGATTTATACACTTCTAGTCTCTAGATATAATTAATATTCTTTCCTTTTAGTCCGTTCTTAAAAAATGTCATTTTATTTTAATTAAAAATAATTTAATTTTAATATCCGCATTTCTTAAATATCATATCAAATCAAATCAAAGTGTCGAGGATATTACAGGTGGCATCACCTTTCGTGTTAAGCACTAAATATTGTCAAATCATTGTCAATTGCATATTCAATTAGAATTTGTCGTTTTACTATTAAATTTTCTTTGCTTCTAAAATTTATTGTCACATTTTCATCATAATATAAAATAATTTACTGTAATATTTATACGATGTTTTTTCGTTTTTCTACATCTTCTTCATTTTCTAGCTTCTCCATTTTGTTGCCAAAACCCCATATCTTTCTTCCTTTTAAATCTTATACGACGTCGTTTTCAGCACAAATCATGCCTTGTAAACTTATTTTTCGTCAATTATTCGAGAAGGAATCATCTACTTATACTTATCTTCTTGCTGATTCATTGCATCCTGATAAACCAGCACTGGTAAAAAAATTTAAAACATTTTTTATACTTAGTTCAATTTCTAATTTGTATAATCTTGGGTAATGTGTATTTTCGATGTATTGGTGAGAGGTAGCAGGTATGAATAGAATTAATCTATGTGCATGTGTTTGCGGTAAATTTTAGTGATGGAATTGACTACAATTATAAATGAAATATGATTGGAACAAAGGTTTAGGTTTTAATAATGAATATTTATCCGTTAATATTTGATGTTTTGATCTCTTTGTAAATATATACCTAAAATTTTATGGAATATTCGAGATGTTCTTATTTTAGAGGTGTGAGCTAGATTTTAGAGTTTGAAGATGGATTGGAATCATGGTGTAGAATGTAGAGTGCTATTTTGGATCCGGTAAAATTTCGATGTCTACAACATGTTAGGTGGTTCGGACATCCGTATATAACAAGTAAAATGATAAACAAAGTGATTAAATTACATTTTTTGGACACCCTTGACACAACAATGTGACGTAGCCCAGTGGTTTCAGGCGCCTTGAAAGAGCCAAGACACACAAACTTGTGTTTGAATCTCACTAGTAGAAGATCTTTTTTCACTTTTTAAGAAGAGCAGACTCACTTTAGCAAGCTAAGAAAAGGTGGATTTAGAAAGCAAAAAGAAATAAGAATGAGAGGTTGGTTCAATGGTGAGGTAGCTCGTCTCCAACGTATGGGTCGCGGGTTTGAGTCTGGGGTAAGTGGAAGAAATAAGAACGAGGGATACCTCTGGGTAGTGGAAGAAGATTAAATTGGTAGTTAAAGATCTACTACATCAATTCTTGTTTCAGAAATAGATAATTTTGTATCCAACTATACAAAGTCGAGCAACACATCATGGAGCTCTAGAATCCAGTTTTCTTTTTAGTGTTCAACAATTTGATTTATCCATCAAAATATGAATTCTATAACTTTAATGATCAACATACCTTAGCCTTCTGAACTGAAGGCATAGAGATTCATTGGTTTGCTTAGTTCAATTTATGGTAACATATAATCCAACTGCAGTTGATTGACCCCGTGGACAGAACAGTGGATCGTGATCTTGCACTTGTTAAAGAATTGGGATTGAAGCTTATATACGCTATAAACACGCATGTTCATGCTGATCATGTCACTGGCTCTGGCTTGATTAAGGTCGGACTTATTTACTTTGAATTGCCTACATTTTTTCAAAACTGTTCCTCCTCTGTTTTCCGGTGCTTCATTATTGTTTTCGGTGCTGCAGACTAAGGTCCCTGGCGTGAAATCAATCATTTCTAAAGCAAGTAATGCAAAAGCTGATCTTTTTGTTGAACCTGGTGATAAAATCTACATTGGAGATATTTATTTGGAGGTACACATACATATATAGTTATAAGAAATAATCATGTCATACGTGTTGTTGTTGTTATACATGTCTGCTAGACTTGCAAACACAGACAATTACCAACAGTTTGTTGTGCAATTGAGTCATCAAATCTTGTAAGGGTAGATTCACTTAGACCATCATAATCATCCCTCGGTTGTACAGACGTGGGATCAATGGAGTACAAGAAGAACAGCTACCAACTCTCCTAGTTGGTCGTTAGTCGTTATAATTCTCCATCAGTTATATGGAGACACCTACCAAAATATTCCTGAATATTTGGTTGTAGTGCTGAAAAATTTACCTTCCATCTTCGAGCTGATAAACTTCATTACAGGTTCGTGCAACTCCCGGTCATACATTAGGCTGTCTTACCTATGTTACTGGAGATGGAGTCAATCAGCCTCAGCCAAGGATGGCATTTACTGGTGATGCTCTATTGATAAGGGGATGTGGAAGGACGGATTTTCAGGTACATCCTCCTGGTGTAGTGCGTGATTTTAGTCGAATTAAATGGAAGCCTTTACTTGTTACTAGTTCGAGATGGACTTCAGGAAATGAAATAAAGTTTTGTTTTCTATTAGTATCAAATTTTAATCATTTTTCTTACTTTCCTGCAGGGTGGAAGTTCAGACAAGTTATATGATTCTGTTCATTCTCAGGCAAGGATATAGTATCTGTTTCCTTCTATGAATATAATAACACGAATGTTCGATTCTTTTCTTATACTTACTGTTGCTGATTCATTATCATTTTGTGTGAACAGATTTTCACATTGCCCAAAGATACATTAGTATATCCTGCTCATGACTACAAGGGGTTCACCGTAAGGATATATCTATTATCTTTTTTCCAAGTTATGAAGTAGCGATTCTCAACTTGTTTACACTAGTGCATTTCATTTTTCAGGTCAGCACAGTGGGGGAGGAGATGCTTTTCAATCCACGACTGTCAAAAGATAAGGTACTTCTACACTAGTAGTTCTTACTCTAGTTTTAGTTTCACGCGAAGCACATCCTTTTGTGGCTAAAGTGTGAGGGACATGCTCAATCCACTTTCCTCTGTGGTCGAAAAACTTGGACAAGATCTGTCTTTAGCTACCGAAGTGGACAAAAATGGGAATTTAGATAAGATAGTCTTGTTCTGTTTTCACTTGTTGTTCCATTAGTCACATCTCGCGTCTTTTCATTTACATCATAGGGCTGACTATAGTTTACATAAAGTTCTAACTATACGCGTCTGTTGTTAGTTTCTCTTCTTTTTTCTAAGAAAACCTCGTTTGATTCTTGTTACCAATATTGCAGGAAACATTCAAGAATATCATGCAAAGTGAGTTAGCAATTCAAATTTTTTTCCTTTTTCCCTCTCAACAGCTTTTCTCTAATCTTTAGTTGCTGATGAAAATCACTTCTTTCCTACAGATTTGAATTTGTCATATCCAAAAATGATCGATATCGCGGTTCCATCTAACATGGTTTGTGGATTGCAAGAGACGAAATCTGATCTCTGATCTCTGGTTTGATCATTTCATTGTGCTAGAAACTGTAAATTGAGAGCAATGTATACACATTTAGAAGTGCAAATTGACTATGTATGTTTGGATGGAAATGTTTAATAATGGTTTATTCAATGAGTTTGTAAGAGCTTTGTTGTGATATAATATGAATATTTGAGTGTTTATATGATACATCATAATATCACATATTTTTTCATAATGAGTCACTCTACTCTACCAAAATATCACCAAATCATATTTTGTATTAAATTACCTTTCCTCGGGAGCTTTTACCTTTTTGTTTTCTTAATAACTTGAACCACAAACTTAAGACTGAAAGTAATTAATATTTATCACCCGATGAATAACTTTTTTTGATATACCTGTCAATCTTCATATAAATAATTATCTAAGAAAATAGCAAGTCGACAGAATAAATTTAATATTAATACTATTCATAGGCCATAGCTAATTAGTGACTTGTTTTTTTTAATAAAAAATAGTTTGGTGTGTTGCTATCTCCAACATGAGGGTCACTTTTCAACATTGTCAATACTTATCTAGAAACCACAAGATTAGCTAATCAACTTTAGTTATGGTTCACTGGTTGGAGTGTTTTATCATTAACCATAGGTGTTGGATTTAAGCCATTGGTATGGAGAAAATTTTGTTGGAAGTGTCACCCCGAATGGATCCTGCGGTGCGCGATCCAAATTTAATCGGAGCTCCAATATGATTTTAATAATTTGAAATGTAGTTGGACATGACCACGTGGAAGCTCATAATTAGTCAATCATAACTACATAGCCAACGAATACCAGGTCACTAAATGTTGATCCAAAATTCCCAACTCAAAACTTGAAAAATTCAACAATTAAACTTTTCCAATTCAATGAGTGAAGAAGGCAAGGAGAGTCATCATCACCACCACTTCCTCCACCATCACCACCACCACGGAGAAGACCAACCGGCGGCGGTGCCGGTGCCGCCACCGGAATATGGAACTTTTCAAGCATCTTCTCAACCGGTGATGGGATTTCCTCAGCCGGTTCCGCCGCCTGGCGCTACGGGGGCACCTACACCTGAATACTATGCTCATGGTTATCAGGCTGTTCCAGGTTGTTGCTCATATACTTTTTTCCCATTTGGCTATAAATTTTGAAGTTGAAACTCGAAAATTTGAGTTCTTTAAGTTGTCAATTTTGTAATTTGAGTTTCGTTTGGATATGCTTGGAAAAAAATTGAACTTTTTTAAGTGAAAATGAAATTTCTCCCAAAAGCTAGTCGAGACAGGGTTTTAAAAATTGTTTTTGATTTGGGTGGAGCCACCCTTATAAATAAGAGATCGGAGAACTCAATAGTTTTGGCTCGAACTTTGTATGAGAAAATCATTTAATAATCTATTTAGAACTCATTAAGCAAAAAGGATTGTGATTCAGAACTCGTAAATTAAAAATCATGGCTTTGTCTTTGATGTTATTTTCATGGTTTAGGACGGATTTGACTTTGATATGGACAATATTGTTGAACTAACTTGAAATGAAGCCATAAGAAACTTGTGGCAGGTTGTACAAATAGTCAAATGAATTTTTCATAGAAGCATAATTATAAAGAATTCATAACTCAGAGGCGGATCTAGGATTTAAATTTGATGGTTCAGTCTTTAGGTTTTTACCACTAAACTCATTATCCTTTATATTTGTGGATTTTAGTGATTTTTTGATATATATTCATGCTGCATGTCGAAAATGTTGGGTTCGATCGATTTTATACTAGATACACCTATGCCTATCCTGACCTCAGATAGTTTGGATTGAAGCTTAGTTGATTTATTGATTAGCTACAGTTCATCCTGGTGTTACAAATGATGAACATGATTTATCCTATTAAGAGGGACTAGTCTTGGAGGATCATACTTTGTTGTATTTTTAAGGCGCTATGATGAGAGTTGAGACTATCAATGAGTTCTATCATTTGGAGCATCAGTATTATTTGTTAATTAGAGGTTCCGAACTATTGTCACTTACAATTTTCTGCCACTTTTCCTGATTTTTTAGGTTATATTGCTACTGATCCTGAGGGAAGACCCGAGAGACATCAACGCCTTCCTTGCTGTGGCATTGGTCTCGGATGGTTCTTGTAAGTTCCCTTTTTCTTTCCCCCTTAATTAATCAGAATTCGAATTGAATAATTGGATGCTCATATTGCTTTGTGCTTTTAGTAACATATGCTTCTTGTGTACTAGTTATCTAGCATACGGGTAATACTAGTCTATAAACTTGCTCAGATATATATCAGAGGCTAAGTGATGGTCTGTCTTTGTTATCCCACTGCTTATATTCTAATATCTCGATTCGATTGTCCTTTCTCCACAAGGAAGATGCACTATTTGTTGTTTCTTGTCTTGGTTAGTAAAGGGTAAATGTGCCTTGCAAATCCAGTGCTAACAAATCCAATCTCCAAATACATACCTTCAAAGTCCAAGGAATTTGATGAAAAGTAAACAAACTCTTCTTGATTGTTCCTCGAAAAGGTGCTGGAAATTGTGTCCTTGATCTTTGAGTTTATGATCAAAAACACACCTGGACTATCGTTTTTTACTAGGTTTCACAACTCAACTATTTGTTGTTCCTTTTTTTTTACCTCAACTATCATCATCTATGTATTAAAGCATACCTCAACTATCAGGTAGGAAAAGAGAACTAATAGTTGAGGTGTGTTTTAATTCATATATAGATGGTGATAGTTCAAGTAGAAAAAGGGAATAATTGATAGTTGGGCTGTGAAACTCGCGAAAAAAGCGACAGTTTATGTGTATTTTTGACCTTTAACTCTGGATCTTTGATATTCTCCTCCAAGAGAGCACATTTTGGGAGAAATTAGTAGCTTGAATATAACCATTGAAAGATACTAGAATCCTGCAATTTGACTTTATGTATTTCGAAGTGTCTCACATTCGATGATACTTAGCTGTCTATTCCATTTTTTTGAAGGTTCATTATCGGTTTTCTTCTTGCTGGCATCCCTTGGTATCTAGCTGCGTTTGTCCTGCTTTGTGCACAAATTGATCCTCGAGAGAAACCAGGATACATCGTGTCCACCATTGCTGTAAGTCATCTTTTTTCTTAGGCAGCAAATGTATTAACTGATGATGTGTTTTTGCCTACAAAGTCAAGGTTTTTCGACTTAATCAGAATTTGAAAAACAAAACCATATAATTCTGCCAATTCGCGTATAGCAACTTAATGTCTCATGTAATGTAATAATACTATTGTGTGTTGCATTGCAGGCTGTTCTTGCTACTTTTGTCCTCATATTTGGTTTGTCGAAGGATTGACTGGAGAGTGGTGATCAATCTGTGTGTATTCATATCGGAACGTTATCTGGCTTTGCTTAATTTGCATTCTTTTCAGTAAAAATTCCATATCTGTGTGATCTGCTTGTGAATACTGATATGTGCTTTTAAGAGTATATGCATGTGTAATTAAGTTGAATTTACACTATATCGCACCAGAATTCTTCAATAACATGTATTACCAATGGGTTAGAACTTTCATGTGTTCTGAGATGAGCAGAGTTATATGCTCGTGGGAAGTAGCAGGTATCCGATGTTATAGTCAATGTGAGTGCAAGTTGATCACTATTTTGACTATATAAAATGTGTTTGTTTTGCACCAATAACCACTTTTATGCCTTTGTAGATAGAAGTTGAACAAATGTGGTCTTTTAAATGGAATTATTTATTTTTCAGAAATATTAGTTAATGTTCAATTACTTGAGTCTTAAGATCTGTGGATTAACATTTTGAGACAAAGATTTAACCTTTTCTTTTGTAGTTTCTTTGAATTTCAAACTCTACAGGTATTCTGAATGTTTACTCGTGAGTTGTAAAATCTGAAACTTCAGAACGACTATTATTTTTAAGAGATAATGATTAAAAAAAACAATTGAAGTATCAACTTTTTGTGAGTTTCATATCTAAAATATAATGTGTTTATGTTTCCTATCTGAGTAATCACTAACTATTTATCAAAAAAACACCTCAAAACTGACTAAACCAAGTATTTGAATACAATCCCAAAAGGCGCGTGACAACTTTATTCGCCCATAAAATTTTGTCCATATGGCAGCTAACTCATTAATTTTGATGCGTGTTTTGATAAATATTTGTTCATAGTTCAGATAGAAAAAAACTTGCAAAAAAATGATATTTCAAGTGTATTATTTTTTTTAACCATTATCTCTTTTTTTAATTATAGAAATTGAAAATTAGTTATTTTTGAATTTTTAATGTAGGATAGTCTAGTAATTAGTATACTCCATTTTAGGCCTCAATTATTTTTGCAATATAAAATAGGATAAAAAAATCAAGATAGGATGATATAACTTGGAGATATAGTTCAAATCTTCTCAAGCCTTGTGATTGGCTAATCAAACACAACACAAAACATCTCCAACCACAATTTCTACTTGTGCAATATTAGCCACCCACGTAGGATTCTCATTTTCTCTATACAAATAAACAACCACTTCACCTCTTTAGAACCATCCACATTTGCCAAGCAAAAAATATATTTAAAAAAATCAACTTTGAGAAGTTGAAGAAAATGGCATCAATGGCAGCAACAGCAAGCTCCACCAGAGTTGTTAGAGCAACACCATTTTTGGGCCAAACCAAGAATGCTAATCCTCTTAGAGATGTTGTTGCCATGGGCTCTGCCAGATTCACCATGGTATATATACATTATATCCCCTTTTCTTTTCCATGTTTTAGTTTTTATGCGAGTTTATCTTGTATTCGTAAGCTGTGGAAACAGTTTCTTGTAGAAATATAGTTTAAGGTTACATACAATACTCTTGTGAAGTTGTGGTCTAGTCCTTCTCGGACCTCACACACGAGAGCTTAGTGCACCAGACTATGCTTTTTTTTTCTTTTCCTACTAGATTTTTATGTGACTTGTTTCTTTTTTCTCTCATCTTATCAGAGTAATGATTTATGGTACGGACCTGACCGTGTCAAGTACTTGGGACCCTTTTCTGCTCAAACTCCTTCATACTTGAATGGAGAATTCCCTGGTGACTACGGATGGGACACTGCTGGTTTATCTGCTGATCCCGAGGCCTTTGCCAAGAACAGAGCTCTTGAGGTATAGTTATTTGTACACTTCTTTAAATTTCGACGCACTTACCAAAAAAGAGTAAGGTTTGCGTACTATCTACCCTCTCCAGACCCAACTCATTTGGGATTTCACTGGATATGTTGTTTGGTTGTTTGCTGATTAACATTGAACTATATAGGTTATCCATGGGAGATGGGCAATGCTTGGTGCACTAGGTTGCATTTTCCCAGAAGTTCTTGCAAAATGGGTGAAAGTAGACTTCAAAGAACCAGTATGGTTCAAAGCAGGAGCACAAATCTTCAGTGACGGTGGACTTGACTACTTGGGAAACCCGAACCTTGTCCATGCTCAGAGTATTCTAGCTGTGCTAGGTTTCCAAGTGGTGCTTATGGGACTTGTTGAAGGTTTCAGAATCAACGGACTTCCAGGAGTTGGAGAAGGCAACGACTTATACCCTGGTGGCCAATATTTTGACCCACTCGGCCTTGCTGATGACCCTACCACATTTGCTGAGCTCAAGGTAAAGGAAATCAAGAACGGAAGACTAGCTATGTTCTCCATGTTTGGATTCTTCGTTCAAGCTATTGTTACTGGCAAAGGCCCTCTTGAAAACCTGTTAGATCACCTTGACAACCCTGTTGCTAACAATGCTTGGGTTTACGCCACTAAGTTTGTTCCTGGAGCTTAGATTTATGTTTCAATTCATTGAAAGTACTACTTTTTGTGCAACTGAAATCTTCAGAAATGCAAATATCTTGTAGATGAAAATCATTTCGAGTTTTGTTTACTTACATTATTCCTAACTCGTAGAGATAAAAGAGGTTATGAGCACGAAAATGAAGCAGTAACAACACCGAACTATTAGAATAGAAAAAATGGATATAACAATTTCATAAACTGCACTCACTCAAATCTATTCTATATTCAATTTTTCTGTTCTTTACATCACCAAACCTAATCGAAAATCATAAATCCAACAGAAAAATCGATACAAAACTAACAAAACTCTAAGAGCTAGTAAATTTGGTAACAGCCTTAGTACCCTCAGAGACGGCGTGCTTAGCCAATTCACCGGGAAGGACCAATCGAACAGCAGTTTGAATCTCCCGAGAAGTGATGGTAGGTTTTTTGTTGTACCTAGCAAGCCTGGAAGACTCCTGAGCAAGCTTCTCGAAGATATCATTGATGAAGCTGTTCATGATTCCCATAGCCTTGCTTGAAATTCCTATATCTGGATGAACCTGTTTCAGCACCTTGAAGATGTAGATCTTGTAAGTCTCGATCGACTTCTTCGATCTCTTCTTCTTCTTGTCTCCGGCAGCAGCAGCTCCGCCGTCCTTGGGTAGCTTCTTGCCGGCCTTTGACTTCTCAGCGGCGGCGGGAGGAGCTTTCTCAGCTGCTGGCTTCTTCTCTGCGGGTTTCTTCTCTGCCTTTGGTGCCATTGAAGGGGAGATTTCAGAAATTGGGATTTGGGGGGATTTTGGAGTTTGAATTGGGTGAAGTGAAAGGGATGAAGAGATTTATTATATAGGAGTTTGGGGCTAGATGTTTATTGGTTAGTTTTGGATGACGCGGATCGTGAATTTGAACCGTTGGATATTATTGTCAATCAACGGTGTAGAAGGAAGGAAGAATTAAATTAAAGTGGATTTTCCTTCCTAATAATTAAATTAAAGGATATGCATATTTGGTTTAAAATTTATTCAGATATTAACTAAATATGGAAAATATATAATTTCAATTTTTATAGCGGAATTAGTAAATATTTCTTAAGGGTTATTTTGTGTTTAAAAGCTTTTCAGCAATATAATACATTTTTAATTTATTTTTTTTATATCTACATGATATTTGAGTCAATATGAAATTTATACTTTTTCAAAAATGTTGGTGATGGTACATATATTATTTTGTATTTTGAACTGTAAAGTTTTGATTAGCAACTCAATAATTGTTTGGAGATAGAACAATATTTGATTTTGATTTAGAAGTATATGTCATTTGTTATTTACTCTATATCGTTAAAATAATGTGGTGTAGTGGATAGAAATAGTTTAGGGAAGAATATTTTTGATAAATTCAAAATCGAACATTAATTGCATGCTTTAACTGAATTTTTTGAGTTTTTGCAAAGTAGTTAACGCTTTTTAAATAAAAAATATTTACTATCCTGTCCATATAGACATGTATAAATTATTGAGTTTGGTCCATATGAAATTTGAATTAAATTCTAAATTATTTGGTTAGATAGTTTATTTGAACTTTATAAATTAAGTAATCCATTTTATTTTTCAAAATCAAGATTTATTTTATTTTGAAGCCAAAAGTTAGGACATGTGTCAAGTTGACTTGATATTTCAGTCAAATTCAAGACTTATAAGATCATGTCACATGTTCAAATGATATGATAATAGCCTTATCACAATAACATTGTGATAAATATTTAGCCGATCAAACTGTGGTAAGAGAGTTCATTAACACGTATACTGCTTATTCTTACAAATATAAGTAGAGAGATTACATAACTTTTTGAGGACATAAGTCAAGCATCGAAAAAACATTATCATCGGCTATATAGTTTAAAGTGTTGTCTAACATTTAATATGTTTGAACATCTCTAAGATGTCTGAATTATCGTGTAATACAAGAAATATGTTTCAGAAGGTCCTCAAACTATGAAAAAAATAGTGAAGAAGAATCAAAAGCCCAACATAATTGTACTCAACAAAATTTATCAATAAAGTAACATTTTTTCTTTATTTTTGACTATAGTTGATTTCAACACTCAAAATTTTACTACGAATAATCAAGACATACCATTAGAATATGAGTTTTGTTATATACAATATGATCAAAATATACCATTTGCATGTGATTTGTATACAATTATGTTGTTGTATATATATGCAACATATATTTAGGGTGTATATCATTTTATATCCTAGCTCCAATGATACATTAGTCATAAAAATAACAATACAACTTATTTATATATTGGGGTCTTACAAAGTAACATTCCCCTCCACCACCACCTCATCCTCCTTCAACACAGAATTTCAATTAAAACCACAATTCTATTTTTTACCAAATTTCCTCAAAAATTGGCACTAATTACTTGCTTTAACAGGATTTTTGAATTTTTAAAAAGTAGCAAAAGTTTTTTAACAAAATAGTTACAATTTAGTTAATATAGACATAAAATTTATTGAGTTTGGTCCATATAAAATTTGAACTTAATTCTAAATTATTTGGTCAAATGGTTTATTTGAACTTTACAAATTAAGAAATCTATTTTATTTTTCAAAATTAAGATTTATTTCATTTTGAGGTCCAAAGTCATGGCATATGTCAATTGGCTTGATATTTCAGTCAAATTCAAGACCAACAAAATCAAGCCGTCCAAATTAAGAATCTATCATAAGTGTCTAGTATCCCAAATGACATGTTTAGTCATAAAAAATAGTCTTATCATGTTGCATTTGTGATAGACATGAACCAATCAAATGCGTTAAGAGAGTTCATTAACACTTGGACCGTCTACCCCAACATTTATAAATAGAGGGAGATTGCATAATTTTTTGAGAACATCCATTAAGCATTTGAAAAAAATATCATTATCGACCACATATTTCTTCGAAATGAGCAGTTAACAAGGTTATTTTTGAAGATCAATCCAAAATAATAAAGTGTTGTCCGACATTTTTAATGATCAAAATACATTTCTAAGATGTCCGAATTATCGTGCAATTCGAGAAATATGATACTAAAGGTCCTCGTATCACAAAAAATAGCGGAGAAGAATCAAACAAACAACATAATTGTTCTCAACAAGATTGACTAATAAAATTATATTTTTTCTTTGGTTGTAGTTAATTCAACACAAAAAAATTTAGTACGAACAATCAAGACATAAAACTCATACACAAATTTATTGATGTATACAATCTGGTCAAAATATACAGCTTGCATATAACTTGTATACAGTTGTGTTGTTGTATTTTGTATGCCATATGTATGCATCTTATGTGTAGGGTATATCACTTTACATCTAAGCTCCAACAATACATTAGTGGTTGTTATTGAAACATCCAAGTCCTTATAACTAAGTATTTATTTAAGGCTTAGATATACTTGATGAAAGAATGAGAGAGAAAGAAAGAAAATGAGAAAGAGTGGAGCTTAATCCTATACTTTTTATTTTATTGTTTTGTTAAATATCCTATGAAAACTATTTGATCATAAGAGTCGTAGAGATTTTCCATGGCTTGAGTTATGTCAAAGACATTATCTTAAGAACATTTTATCCCAGATAGGTGTATTCGTTTTGTCTCAATCAATCAAGAATGCCTCAACTGGATAAATCTCCAAACTTTAATAAACTCTTTTGGTATAATATTAAAAATTAATCCACAGCGAGAGAGATCCCTTGTCTTTGTCGCCTACCTTTCTATAGAAATAGAATAGCACGATAGAAGCAAAATTAACAAATAAAAAGAAAACCTAAAGAATAAGCCTGAAAAAGACACCGATCAGAGACGAAAGTTACACCAGAGTTCAGGCTGTTTTTGTTAAGGAGTGAAAGCCACTATTAGAACTCTCGTCCACCCATCTCCTTACAATTAAGTGGTTGAACGCTCCTCTTTTTACCCTCTGTAGCTGAACTTTCTTGGGTACGGCTCCAAGGACTGTTCATCCTATATCTATTCATCGGGCTTTGGCACGCTCTCTCCTTGGAGCCGGAATACCTGGACCTCGGGTTAGAAGGCAGATTATCCTTTCTCTATTATAGTAGTAGTGGTCAATTGGTCTTCAAGGAAAGAAAGTTTATCTTTAAATTATTAGAGAGTGAGAGAAAAAGGGTAAAACAAATTACACAAATATAAAGTTTCTCCTTATTAGAGTTGTCAAAAAGGGTCCACCCAACCCACCAGGCCTAAACCTCACGGGCAAAGAAATTTGATGGCTAGGACGGGGCGACCCTTTATTTGGAAGAACCTGAAAATGCTCAACCCATTCCTAGAAGGGCCACGGGATGGGGTGAACTAGCCTTTTTTTTTTTTCAAACATAAAATTCTATAACATCAAGAAAATAAGAAGATTTTCAAATCAAATATGACAAGCAATTGGTTTGTTTCAATATTACTAGTAAAAACTTTAGTGTGATTAGCATGTATCTAGGATACTAGCTACGTGAGATACATGTATCTGATATGATGCATCCCAGATACGCGAACAAGATAACAGAGTTGGGAACGAGATGAAAGGGAGGCGAGGGCGTGATATTTGTCTTTATATCCTAGATACACGTGAATCCACTTAGATAGAGTGTATAATCTAAAACAAATTACACCTAATTTTGAATCCATATATCCTAAGATTCATGTATCTGAACTTACGAAAATTTGATAAGATTCGTAATATTACAATATAACGTACATCTAATTAATTAGCTCATACACTAGTGAGATTTCTATAAGTTACCATTAAATAAATAGTTTTGGCCCATGAGTCGACTCTGACCCAACCTCAATCAAGCCTTAAGGATCGAGGACTTATATGAGTCGAACTTATAAGCCATAATTTTAAATGGGCTTGAAAAATCTTATCTCAACAATGAATTAGTTTGGGCCATCCCCATGGGCTAAGCCAATTTTAACGTCTCTACTCCTAATTTTAAATGTCATAATTTGAACCCTATTTTACTTATGTATTTAAGTGAATAAAACCTACTTCTTCTCACTTATTTTTAGTGATAAGAAATAACCTGCCGTCATTCTTTAGTTGTGCATAGATAAAACCCTAGCTCCTATGTCATAGCGGCATAGATAAAAACCCTAGCTCCTATGTAGTAGTTTGCAAATGACACAGAACTGATTTACACTAGATAAGCTCGATCCAGAAGGCAAATCTTTTGCTTTTGAGCTCTTCAATCGATCTAGTGCTCCCTCTTAAGTCTTAATAGCAGACACCCATGCTTTGATTTGAAAGCCCTAGCCATCCCAGGTATTCAGTGTCTAGTTCGAAAGGACCAGGAAGAAATGACTCTCTTTTTTTCCTCCTTGAAAGCAAGGGGTTTCGAACTCGAAATCTCCAATATGAAAATCCCAAGCTCAAACTACCAAGCCAGCCCGAAGGTCAATTCTTCTCACCTTCTTCCACTTACTGTTACTGATTTTGTATTTATGGAAGAGATTGTGACTTGTGGCGGAAGAGGAAGATTGAACAGAAAATAAAAATTGCGGCTTTCCCAACTCTTATATATATATATATATATATATATATATATATATATATATACACGGTACGCCCTTTGCTTCTTCTGCTTTCTTTCATTCTTCACATGTTTGATCCCTAAATAGATAAAAAAATCTTTTATTATTGTTAATTTTGCTGGCAAAAAACCTGATATCTTAGAGCTTTTGATTTCAAGAACACTTTTTTTTCAACTTTATGGCAATTCCAAAATGACCCATTATTGTTTCTTTCTGCCAGCATCTGTGTGTTTTCTGTGAAATTTGATAAGTGGGGGAGATGGAATGGGTGTAAAATTAGTTTATCTATGGAATTGTCCTATTTTAGTTAAATAATAAATGAAGATCCCTTCATGTATAGTGAAGTAGTAGATAAAAGGAAAAGAATTTATCAAATGATGTGTTACTGTCCAAATATAAATGATGTCATCTTGTTTATAAGTCTCCCTTTAATAGAAAATAAGGAACTTTTCTGTTAAAAGCTTATGGAATTTACTTACTGGAAATATCAGAAGTAAAATAACTTAGATGCCTGTAAAATGTGTTAGTTGTTCCCCTAACTTACACTAGAGTGATTAAGGACATGTATGATGATGCTAAGGCTTGGGTCTGGACTATGGGAGGTGACTCGGAACGTTTCCAGGTCGTGATGGAGTTGCACTAAGGATCTACTCTAGTCCATCTTTTTTTTTTTTTTGATCAAGTAATCTACTCTAGTCCATCTTTATTTGCATTGGCTATGGATATACTTAAGCGTCACATTCAAGGATAGGTGCCTTGGTGCATGTTATTTGCACGTGGCATAGTTCTGATTGACAAGACACGAGGGGGACTTAACACAAGATTGGAGGTTTAGAGACATACTTTTGAGTCAAAAGCTTTTAAGTTGAGCATGACCAAAATTGATTACTTGGAGTGCAAGTTGAATGACGTGTCTTATCAAGGGGATGTGGACGTGAGAGGCTTGACACACATGTCATCCCTAGGAGAGGAAGTTTCAAGAACATGGGTCAGTGTTCCAAGGTAATGGGGAGATTGACGAGGATGTCACTCATCATATTGGGGCAGGGTGATGAAATGGAGGCTAACATCCAGTGTTCTGTGTGATAAGAATGTACTACCTAAACATAAAAGTTAGCTCTATCGAGTGGCGAGTGGTGGATAGACTGAGTCTGCTATATGAGGCAAAATGTTGGTCGATCAAGAATTCTCATGCTCAGAAGATGCGAACGACGGAGATGAGGATGTTTGGTGAATGTGTGGTGTACGAAGAGAGATAAAATTAGGAATAAAGATATTCAGGACAAGTTAGGAGTGGCTCCGGTGCAGGATAAGATGTGGAAAGTGATCCTGAGATGGTTTGAGCATGTAAGGAGGAGAGGTGCAAATGTCACGATTAGGAGGTGTGATTGGTTGGTCAAAGTAGCTTGAGGAGTAGTAAAGGTAGGCCTTAAAAGAATTGAGTGAGGTGATTAGACAATATATGAAGCATCTCCAGTTCATCAAGAACATGACTCTTGATAGAATGGTGTGAAGGTCGAGGATTAGGCTAGAAGGTTAGTTAGTTGGCAAGAGTTCTCGTTCACTTTCCGGGAGTATTAGTATTATTCGTTTCTTTCCCTTATTTTTTAGATTTCTCTCACTAGCTGCTGCTTCAATATCTTATTATCTTAATTCTATTTATTGCTATTGCCTCTTTTTCATTGTTTGCTCAGCCAAAGTTTTTTTTCTAAAACAACCTCTCTACCTTCTCATAAGTAGGGGCAATGTATGCGTTCACTCTATCCTCCCCAAACCCTACTTGTAGGAACAAATTGGGTTTGTTGCCTATACATTGTGAAAAGTATATGATCTAGAATATAGATAATTTTTTTATGACAAGGGAAACCACAGCCGCTACCCTTTGGGTCTAGATCATGTTAAGTTGCTAATAAGTTTCCTAAATTCATATTTGTCCAATTATGTGAACGTTTGAAGATTTCCTGTAATAAAGTAGGGTGCAATTTAATGTGTGTTTCATAAATAGATTCCAAGTAATTACCAAAATTTGATTATCTTAAGTAAAATGCAATGACTAGCATATTTAATTTTGAAGCATTTCATCTGACCAGGAACGCTAGCTCAAGTGGAAAAAACTCTCCACCTCCAACGTTGAGGTTGGGGGATTGAGTCACCAAGGGAACAAGGTGGAGAGAACCAGTATTGATTCCTAGGGATAGAGGGGTCTGAGGTTGGTAGATTTAGGTTACCATATAAAAAATAATTGATCTAGTCAAATATAGAACCACAACTAAAGGAACACTCAAATTGATTAAAGTCGCAATAATAATCATAACACTTGAAATATAGACCAAACAACAGATAGCTTGATAAAAAAAATTGTGAAGGACTGAGAAAGCAGATATTCCATCTTCCCTATAAGTATGCCTAAACATTACAACATTTGATCGTTATTATTTCTGGCTCCAAGAAAAGCTTTGACACGCCGATGCATAAAATGATACTTCAGGAGTTCACTTATTTAAGTATCATCATCATCGTCGTCATCTATCGATTTCTCAGATGATAAATCAACGGGAGGCAGTAACTCACCTTTATCTACCATCAATATTGATGATTTCCTTTGTTTCCATCTCAGGATTATACTTAGCTAGCATCCCCGTCATGTTTGTCAACAATATTTTACGACAATCAGTAACAACTAGTACCATGCCTAAATTCCCCTGGCCCAGTGCAACATTATATTCTTTGCTCCATGAATCAGTGTCTCCATACCTTTTCATTACCCAAATGGAGCAACTGCTGCTCCAAACACGTGTATCATATTGATACACAACAAGTAATTCCTCAAGCTTTGCAACATTTAAATTCTTAGGGGGTTCATTAACCAAATTTTTTGGTAATGATAATTCCTGAAAAATCTCCTAATTGATATCAAATATCACAATCAAGTTCTCCACCCTTCTCTCCTTATTCCTCTTGTATGCAGTCCAGTGGACTTTCCCTCAAATTTCAACCTGTGTCCAGAAATACTCTACGACACAAATATCTGAAATATAACCATCAAAACCCTTCCAAATTCCTGAACTAAGTGTATAAATCTCAACCCTAGGTGGCAGCAAGTATTGACCATCACCATGAGCATACGCCATCCTCACAACCTCGTAGTCTATTGTTTTAATAGCAAAGCCAAACCCAAGAACAAACATGTAAGTCCCTAAGTTGTCACATCAAAGAGGAGTCATTGGGAGGGTGAGGCATCTGGATATGCTAAGATTCCAAAGTACCACACAACTTTTATATTCTAATAAATCATCTAACATACAGAGAACACCGTTGCATATACCAATAATCCTACAATAGAAATAATCTGGCAATCCAACATTAAGAGGTGATCTTAATGGTATTACATTGTTAAAATCTGATATATCAGCGAGTTGAATTTTTCCCTCTTGTGACCTGTGCTGAAATACCTTTTAAAAAAATGTATTATCAAAATCTCAAGGCTCCCACCCAAATCTCACCTCCAATTAAGGTGTTTATCAAAATCTTGGAAATACACAACAGTCGGTCCTCCTAAAAAATCCTACACATTTTTTTATTTTATTTTTCTTCTATTTCAAAAAAATGTGTAGGGTTTTTTAGGAGGACCGACTGTTGTGTATGTAGCCATATGAAGTTGGGGCTTGAAATTAGTGCATTCCAAGATTTTGATAAACAGCTTAATTGGAGGAGAGATTTGAGTGGGAGCCTTGAGATTTTGATAATACATTTTTTTAAAAGGTATTTCAGCACAGGTCTCAAGAGGGAAAAAATTCAACTCGCTGATGTATTAGATTTTGACAATGTAATACCATTAAGATCACCTCTTAATATTGGATTGCCAGATTATTTCTATTGTAGGATCATTGGTATATACAACGGTGTTCTCTGTATGTTAGATGATTTATTAGAATATAGAAGTCGTGTGGTACTTTGGAATCCTAGCATATCCAGATGCCTCACCCTCCCAATGACTCATCTTTGCTGTGACAACTTAAGGACTTACACGTTTGTTCTTGGGTTTGGCTTTGCTATTAAAACAAGAGACTACGAGGTTGTGAGGATAGCCTATGCTCATGGTGATGTCAATACTTGCTGCCACCTAGGGTTTAGATTTCTGCACTTGATTCAGGAATCTGGAAGGATTTTGATGGTTCTATTCCAGATATTTGTGTCGTAGAGTATTTCATGACGCAGGTTGAAATTTGTGGGAAAGTCCACTGGATTGCATACAAGAGGAATGGGGAGAGAAGGGTGGAGAACTTGATTGTGATGTTTGATCTCAATTAGGAGATTTTTCAGGAATTATCATTACCAAAATTTTTGGTTAATGAACCCCTACGAATTTAAATGTTCCACAGCTTGGGGGGAATTACTTGTTGTGTATCATTTAATTTACCATAGTTTTGAAGTAGTGAATCCAAAATCAACAACAAAAAGTGAAGTTAATAACATCTACAACAAAAGTTACCAATTTAAAAAAAAAAATTGATAACATCTATAACTATACTAGTGAATTTAAAACATTTGAATGAATTAGAAGACATTGTTGCTGAGCTAGAGTGCCACATTTATTCATTACTAATCTTGTATTTCTTCATTATCGACTAAGTTGTTATTTCTGGTGTTAACATTCATTATAGATTAAGGGATCGATGGTATTGGATTCATTAGCTTAAACTAAAATAATATATAGGCTTCAAAAAATCACGATTACTTGTAAGCAATAATTTAATCATCTACAAAGCATGTTTAGGTTGTGATTTTCCATGTAATGCAATATGGATACCAAAGGTGCCGATGAAAGTGTGTTTTTTCACTTGCTTAGCTGCTTGAGGGTTGATTTGGCAGTGGAAAATTTTAGAGAGTGAAAGGTTGTATGCGCCAGCTGGTGTTATATGTGTAAGGAGGCGGGCGAGGACATGAATCATCTTCTTATACATTGCCGGTTGACTATGAGGTTATGGTGGGATATGTTTAGGTAGTTTGATACTTCATGGGTAATGCCAAATACTGTGAAAGAGTTGAGATTCAGCTGGAAGATTGGGAGGAGAAAACGAAGGGCTTGGAACATGGTTCCATTTGCGTTAACGTGAATTGTTTGGAGAGAAATAAAAGTGTTTTTGAAGGACTAGAATCGACTTTCTCTCAGTTGAGGAGTATATGTTCCCTTGTTTTCTTTGGATGCACACCGAAAGTTCCTTGTTGTATAGATGATTGGTGAAGTTCGTAGAGAATCATATTATTTTGTAGATTATTTAGCTTTTGGTATAAAACCTGTATATGACTACTTATTAAACATGTTTTCTTTCATTATTATACATTATTATATTGTAAAATCAGACCAATACTGAACAAAGTCTATGAATGGCAACTCAATAGAATAGGAGGTGTTTATAAGCCAAATTTAACACTTGTCCGCGCTTTACGCGGTTATAAAGGATGGTAAGATTTTGATAATTTTATTAAATATAACATTGATGAAAGAGAAAAATGTTTGGTTAGTACTTAATAGACTTTCAATAAAGTTATAAGTTTTTTACTATTTTGAACTAAAAAAATTACAATAAGAAATTCACATAAGATACAAAATAAAGAGAATCATACCAAAAAAATGCAACATCATTCTTACTACTTTACTCTTTAAAAAATAGAAGGAAAAATATGAAATCAGTACACATGTCTTTCGAATTCTTGTGGACATCCACTCCCACAAGCCGATCACCATTCAATAACCTTTATCTTATTCTTCCAGACAAATTAAAACATGAATATAATAAGCACCGAAAATATAACAAACTAAATGGCTAATGTAATCCTCTATAAAATCTTACCATGATTTTTTATTTATAGGGCTACAGTATGAACCACCAAATAATATGATGAATACGATTATTAATTATTTTATAGATCATGATAATAAAATGTTGTGTGGGAGTAATTAATGAAAATAAAGATCAATTAAGTTTTACATTTAACATATTCTGAGAATGTCTTTTTAATTTCTTTGCATTGCACATTTAATATAATTAATAGAGTAAAATATTATTCTTAGTTCTTTTAATATAGTACATAAATTTTTAAAAAAAAATCTAAAAACAATAAAATATAATTGTATTTCTTGACCAAAGAGAAATATCACCCTTACTTTTTCTTTTCCTAACTTTATTGTTGTATATAAATTCATATAACTATTTGGCATAAATCAATAAATTTACTAAATATTTTAAAAGAACGTGTATATATAAAATTTATAACCGTTCTAAAAATTAAATATCCACTTAATATATTATATCAAGAGGAATATGACATAGTAATTAAGTAAAATATTAAAATTTATCTAAGAATATATTTCAATAAAATAATCCAAATCTTAACACAATTTTAAATTTAAAGCTCCATATACTTGTTAAGTTTAAAATTATTAATGATAATTTTAGTTAAGAATTCTTGTTCATTTGTTGATAATTCATGATAAATATTCTATTATAATAGTAACAAAATAAGTTTATCCTTGCTTAAAATTATTTGAACATATAGTTAACATATTTTCATTTGGAAATAAGTTTTGAATATATAAATAACACTTTTTCATTTTAAAATAAATTTTGCGGAGAAGGAAGAACAACCGTTTTACTTTGGCACATGAGATACTGAATTTGGCTAGGTAACATAATGAAAATGTATCGGACTGCAAATCCTGGAATGACGGTTCGACCCCGTCTTTGGCCTCGAGGAGTGGTGAGCGCGCATCACAGAACTACGGGCTCCGTAACAAGAAATGGTGTATTTTGTTAAAGAGAGTCCTTCGCGTAAATTGCTTTGAATAGGTAAATCAATCATTTGTCCTTGAGGATCGAACCAGCAAATAAAACATAATAATTTGAATTCAACGATCAATATTTTCTGAACAATATAATTAAAAATTTAAATATTATTTTCCAAAAAATAAAATCAAACCTTCAATCAATTACAATATAATAAGATAATTTTTCATTTAACATCTCTTTATAATCTAGTAAGAAATATTTATTATTTTGGGTGATAAGTGAAAATACTCAAATGATAACATGCCTCGACAATCAGAGCACCTATATCACACGATAACTTATCGAAATAATTATAATTTTTAATCGAAAAATAAATATTAAATATCCTCTGATAATATAACAACAACAACATATTAATGTAATTTTACAATTGAAAAAAAAATAGAGTGAGTTAGAAAAGATGTTTCCTAAGATCCTTAGTTTACTAAAGCCGACCATATTAACTGATTTTTTAAAAAAAAAATCATATGAACAATGCATTTGTAGTAAATTTAATATAAATATTCATATTATGAACCCCTTCACAAATTCTCAAATATAGAATAACCAAACAATTTCAAAAAATGTAAATCTCAATTTACTCTAACAATTATTTGACGGTATGAATGATGCCTCAAAATTTTATTGTTATATACAATAAAATCATCAAATTTTCGTTGATCATATAATATAAATGAAAATGAAACAAATTTTTTTTTCATATTAGTACAAACATAAAAATAGTGAGGAAGTGAAAAGTATAGTAAAATAGCCAATAATGAAGAAAAAAGCAACACAAATGGGGAAAAAATAGATAAGAAAAAACACTATAAATAAGAAATATCAAACAAACAAAAATGAGAAGAGTATCATAAGTTATTTATTGTACTCATCAAGATTGAATTTGAATTGCAATTTGAATTTCCAAAATTGCCATATGCATCTTATCTTCCACACTGTAAACAATAAAAGTTAGTCACAAATAATCCATATATTATAAAATTAGCCATAAATAAAGTGACATACTTTAGTATAAATATAATGAAGAAAGAAAAAAGAAGAAGAAATTCTTGCAATTGGTGAAGATAATATGCTCCTGTATTTATAGTAATCAACAAATTTATAACTTTATTGAATAATATAAATTAAAAGAATAATATAGTAATCTTAAAATTGTAACTTATATTGGTATTAAATGTCTTAATTGTAATTTAGTAATATCTTTAAGAGGGATAGAAAAAAGATATTTTTAAAAAAAGTGATTAATGATGTTAAGTGGTGAATAGAAAAAAGTTTTATGAATTTGATTAGTTGGGCTGGTAACGGAAAAAGATTTTTTTGAGCTTTATTGATTTGTAAGAGAAGAAAGATAGAGGTTTTTATTAGAAAAAAAATGATAAATATATAGATCGTAATTAATTTTTTATTTTCCTTAAATGGTAATTCTCTTTATATTCTCACAATATTTAATCATTATGTTGGTAATAAAATTTGCAAATGAATTAGCTGAATATTATAGAGAATGCCAAAAGTTTTGGATTAGAATATTAGAAGAAGAAAAAAAATCTAAAACTGATCTTCTTTCCATTTCCAACTATACCAATTAATGCTTAAATATTGAATGTGGTTATAGAATGTTGAAATAATATCTTTTTATTTCCTTAATATAATAAAACTAGTGAATTCATCCGCGCTTAACGCAATCATGAAAAACACAAATAATTTACTAAATATTTATTTAAATAGAAGAGACATTAAACATATAAAAAATGTATTTTTATGTATATTTAATAATTTTGGTTGAAATTTTTAAATAATTTTAAAGAGTTTCTACTCACATAAAAAGAATAAAAAATAATTATATTATACCTTCCTATAAATGTATAGATGTATAATTTGGTTCCATAGGAAAAAAACATGAATTTTAAAATAATTTTTAAGAGTTCCTTCTCACATAAAAAGAATATAAAATAATTATATTATACCTTCCTATAAATGTATAGATGTATAATTTGGTTCCATAGGAAAAAACATGATTTTTTTTACATGTAATCATCTTCTTTAGAAGTGAAAGAACTTCTTGTAATTTATAATCATTTTAAAATAAATAACATACATACACTATTTTTCAAAGTAAAAAAACAATAGAAGAAGAGATAAATAAATATACTTTTAAATAATAGA
>JAJOOO010026719.1:0-35188 GCA_029582685.1 Solanum piurae
TTGGTGGCCTAAAGCGAAATTTCAATTTGAGGCCTAAAATATAAACAAACTTCGTATACATATTTATTCAAAATTTATTTTTCTTACATTATTTAGATAAAAATTATTAGTATTTAATATTTTTTTCCAGTTATTGATTTTAGGTAAGATTTTATCAACTCAACATTGAAAACATCCTTTCAGTGAGACAATTATTATATATGAATTGTTAACATAATTTTATAAGTAATAATTAATCAATTTTTTCTATAAAAATTTAACACATAATTTATTCTTGATAATAATTTGGGGCCCCCAAAATTTGGGGGCCTAAGGCGTAAGCCTTATTTTACCAAGGCTAGAGCCGGCCCTGCAAGTGATGGCCTCTGCCCTTGTAGCTGAAGAATATCGTCCTGAGCCATTATTATTATTGTCTTCATCAGAAGAACAACTAGAAACTGAACATGATGATGAAGAAGACAACTCTTCATCCATTAGTTCCAATAACGCACCAAGCTTTTTCTCTTGTAATATCACTTTCACGAGGTCAACCAAGTCCTCTGGAGGACCACCACAGGCAATGTAAGCCAACAGATCACCAGCTGAAAGTGTCATGACAATAGGCAAGAGTGGAAGGGGAGATTTCACCAATTAATATGTCGAGATCATCAACAACTGCCACTGATGTTTGCTCAACATGTGCAAGAGTAAGGGAGTCTAAGGCAGATATTGCAGGGTCGTGGTAACGAATAGTCATGACATTACAATCTATGATGTTGAGAGATTCAATTGAAGAAGTGGTGATAGGGGAGAAGACACCAATAAAGTTCAGAAGGAAGCGGACAACGTCTTCTTGCGTTAGCCAGCAGTATTCAACTCCATAACGATGTTTGAATTTACTCTGCGTTTTCCTTGATTTTCCGCCAATGTAATTTTGGACTGGTATAACCAGATTCTGGGTGCCTTCAAGAATGTAATCTATTGCCTCCAACAAGCTGAACAAATAACAAAAAGATACCGGAAGACAATCAGCAACATGAAACAACAAATGTAAACAGAATAGCAAAGCTTCAGTTAGACTAACAATGTAATATATAATACTTCTTCGATTTCAATTTATATGACATTTTCTTTTTTTTATATAAAAACAATTTTCAAGAATACCAATTTCATTAAACTATTTCTCCATCAACCTATACATCAGCATTCCCTTTTATTATTTTTGTTCTGTTACTAGTAATTCCATACATTTTTTGATGAAAAATCAAAGGAAATACACTTTTGTTCTATTTTCAATAGCTTAAGGATCATTTTTGGTCCATTTCCATAAATTAAGCTAGCGTTTGATCATAAATTTTGGGAGTAGTTTTTGAAAATTCATCTTCAAATATCTATTTTATTTGATCCAAAATCTAATCTTCAAATATTTTCAAGTTCCCTCAAAACACGCTCAGGCCCGTTTTTGGGAGTTCCACTCGTAAAAGTTCAATTTTCTTCCAAGTAAAATGTATGTCCAAACACATTTTGTAACTCCAATTTTCAACTTTGAAATCTATGGCCAAATGGGAGCTAAATAACCAAATAGGTATCCAAATTTAAAAGTGAAAAGTACTCCCTCCTTTCCTATTGTAAATTTATTTAGTATTTTCTTGAAGTCAAGTTTTCAATAAATGAACATAAATTAATTTATTTTTATTAATTAAATTAACCAATGAAAATGAATTTATCATTTAATTTTTCTATGTTGGTCAAATTTATACATTCAAGTTTCAAGGCTAATAACTCTCAAGTATAAAATAGAAATAAGGGAAAAGGGTCAGAAATGTCCTTAAACTATGTGAAATGAACAAAAATTTCATCCGTTTATGGTTCGATCCAAAAATGTCCTTGTCATCAATATTTTGGTCCAAAGATGTTCTTATTGTTATTTAAGGAGTCAAAAGTGCTCATTTTCCAAATAAGTATATTATTTATATTCTTTTTCACACATTCTTTTTCTAATAATATTTTTTTAAAATTAAAAAATGTTTATTCTACTTCAAATTTTTTAAATTTTTTATTTTATTATAATTATTTTTTTATCATTATACAAATAAAAATTAATGATGAATATACTATGAGACAATCGTCAAAAGGGTACATGGAAATTTTCTATTTTAATTGATAAAAGGAGATTAAGAAGAAAAAAATTGTTTCCTACAATTTTATTTGTTAAAGTGATTTTAAAAATAAAAAATAAAAAATAAGTTTTTAATAATATTTTAATTAGGAAGAAGATGTGTTTAAAAAGAAAAGAAAAAATATATTTATTCAGAAAAGGGCATTCTTGACCCATTTAGTAACTATAGGGGCATTTCTGGACCAAAATATTGATTGGAAGAACATCATTGAGTCAAAATATTGACGGAAACCACATATTTTAGTCAAACTATAAACATATGACATTTTTGTTCATTTCACGTAGTATAAGGATTAGATTTTGTAAAATGACAAATATTACTCCCTCCGTTCCTTTTTAAATGTCATCCCTTTCTATAAATAGTTTGACCATAACATTTGTCATTTCATAAAATCAATGCTTAAATTACCATATTCTTCCTATTATAACCTTGATAGAGTAGTTAATTAGTCTTGAAAATATATACTTTAATCAACCTAGAAAAACTAATAAGTAATTAATATTCATTGGACTACTTCATACATTGATTAATTATTTTCTCCATTCACTATTCTATAAAATTTGATTTTGAAAATAAACTCAAAAATTTAAATAGTCATCCAAATGCATTTTAATTTTTGAAATCTCGCATATTCATCATTTATTGAAAAGTTGACTTAAGAAAATATTAAATAAAGATAGAATGATAAAGTTAATTAATTTCTTAATGCAAGTGTAATTTAAAAATGTGACATATAAAAAAAGAAGAACGGAACCTTGAATTGGGCGCCAAATGCCTCACAATTAAATTTCCTTTGGGCAAAATCTGTGAAACGGATGTCTCCAAAGGATTATCCGAATTCTCATTTTTACAGAGAAAGCAAATCACATCAACCATGGAAATCTTCCCAACACAACGACATTCACCTTCCAGAACATTCTTCGAATGGTCACAGCTCCACACGCTCACATGAGGCTCGTTTGATTTATTCAACAGAGTTAACGCCTCCGATACGGTGGCTGCCGCCGACAATGGCTTTAACGCCGGCTTCCCTACGCACAGATCTGACACATTCCGGTTTAGAAATGTAGGAACTGTCATGTATTGAGAAAATCACACGGATTTTAATTTTGAATAGTATTGGAAGAAGATGAATTATACAGAGATAGAAGTAGACGGCGGAGCGATAATGGGAAGTTTTTCCGTGACCGCCGTACACGGAAGAGATCCGGTGGTGCTTTTTGGAAATGAGGATTAGGAAGATGATAAAATTTCTGGTATTTATAGTGGTGATTAATTACTGGTAAATTATTGATTAGTGGTGATCCTTTTTTGATGACCTTACTCCACACATTTTTTTCTTTCTAATATTTTGATTCGGAAGGAGAGTATTAGAGCAACATAAGGTTATCTTCTGTGATCATGGGTTTGACTCGTAAAAATAAATTTTAATGCTAGTATTAGAATGAGATGTCTATATTACTCCACTCAAGATTAGACATCTGCGTTAAGAGTTAGATTAAGCCTATTTTTGAGGCAGCACTCCCAACAAGAAAACCAGAGATAGTTGGTCAATAACTAGTCCAGCTTCCTTGTATCTCAATTTTCAACTTCATGTCTTTGATTATTCAATGTGTTAATATTATTGTCATTTGTCAATAATAGATTTATTTTGGAAAATATTTATTGAAAATCAATTTACGACTAACAATAACATACTCAGTGTAATCCCACAAATAAAGTTTGAAAAGGATAGGTGTACACAAACGTTACTTCTACCTTTATAAGGTAGAGAAATGTTGTTTCTGATAGACCAAACACACCCTACCTGTAAATTGTATGCAGGAATAAAACACATTAAAAGGGTAACCAAACAAGTAAAAATGACCAGGATGCATAGAAAAATTTCAGAATTTCAACTAGGCAAACATCTTTTTCCCCTCTTTTAAAAGGATTACTATATAACTTCTGCTATTCTGATTACATTCTACTCATGGAGATACTCATACACAGAGAAATCATCATAAAGCAAAGACCCATCTACATAATGGAGCATGTAATAGCAAAGTTCACAGAAATAGCAAGGATTTTCAGCAGCCCATTTATCATCAACAGTCACCTTAACTGCTTTAAAAATCTTGCAAACAGAGCATTTCTGGAACCTCAATTTTGGCTGAAAGGTTATCAGAGGATACGCAGCTCGGTTTTGTACGTCCTCGGGGTGTATCATCCTCATGTCTCTTATTACAACTAGATGCTTGCAGTCTCCCTTTATGTCATGCAAAAACAGACAAAAAATCAATAACGTATATATATAGTATTCGTGCTAAACATGATCGAGTTTAACAATGGAAACAAATTTACAGAATCAAGTATTTCAAAGGTATATGCAGGTAAATCTCGATGATGCTTGCGGGACCTCTATAGACCATGCAAAACAGACACAAATCCATTAACATCTATATATAGAGTACTACAATTCATGCTAAACATAACGTTTGACAACGAAACATATTTACAGAATCAAATACATTTTTCTCCCTTTCCGCCTCTTTCCATTAAAGCTCATGCTTTATTTGACGCTTTGCGTTTAAAGGCCCCACGGACCTTAGAGCTTTTTTGCACTTTTTGAAATTAAACGTGCCATTCCAGGATTGGATTTGCAGCCTTGTGGTTCATCTACACCATATATCAGTTAGGTTAATGAGTTTTAACCTCACCAGTTGTCTTTCCCATTTTTATCTCTCTCTCATTGATCATTGCCTTGGCGATGGACGATCTGACGCAACATGTCCAAGGGAGGTGTCATGGTGTATGTTGTTTGTACTTTGTAGATCATATAGTAATGATTGACGAGACACATAGCGGAGTTAACACTAGGCTGGAGGTTTGAAGACAGACTCTGGAGTCCTTCAGTGTTTAGGTTGAGCAAAACTAACATAGAGTATTTGAGTGCAAGTTCAGTGACGCGACTTATGAGGCAAATGTGAAGCTGAAGATTGATACACAAGTCATCCCCAAGAGTAGAAGTTTCAAGTATTTAGGGTCAATAATCCAAGGAAATGGAGCGATTGACAATGATGTAACACATTGTATTAATGTGGGAGAATGAAATAAAGGCACGCATCTAGTGTCATGTGTGATAAGAATGTGTCATCGAGACTTAAAGGTAAATTTTATAAAGTAGTTGTTAGATTAGCTACTTGTATGAGGCAGGGTGTCAGCCGGTCAAGAACTCGCACATCCAGGAGATGAAAGTAGCGAAAATGAGGATGTTGAGATGGATGTGTTAAGAGAGATAAGATTAGGAACGAAATTTGGGACAAGGTGGGAATGGTCTCCTTGGTGGAAAAGATGAGGGAAGCAATTGAAATCGTTCAGGAGTGTGAAGAAGAGATGTACAAATGCTCCAGTGAGGAGGTGTAAGAGGTTGTTTATGGTGGATTTGAAGAGAGGTAGAAGTAGGCCGAAGAAGTGTTTGAGAGATGTGTGATTAGACAAGGCATGACATACCTACGGCATAGCGAGGACATGACCCTAAATAAGAGAATATGGAGGTCCAGGATTAGGGAACAAGGTTAGTAGGCAGTCGAGTGTTGTCTAGTTTGAAATGCTTTACTTGACGCCTGACGGGGGATCTATTGGAAACAATCTCTCTAAGTTCACAAGATAGGGAAAGGACTGCATACACATTACACACTACCTTCTCCAGACCCCACTTATGAGATTACACTAGATATGTTGTTGGTGTCATTGATGCACTGCCCCCTCCAAAAAAAACTTTAGAAAAAGATCTACCACTAATTGTGTCACAATACACCCTTGCCTATTTTATTCCATAGAGGGACAAAAATATCCTTTACCATTTTTCAATGAAGGAAATTGGAATAGATGACTTGTTGATTCCTCAGAGACTTCAGACAGAAAACATATGTTACCCCAAGCTGCTCCTCTTTCTAAATGTCTTCCTGAGTCAAAATTGCCTTGACTCCATTTGTGTAAAGAAAGACACTCTTATAGGAGCTCTTGTACACCACAGAGCCTTCCCAACCACTTCTATAGCTAGAAGAGTATACACTGAAAATTCTGCATCTATCTGAAAATCTAGTTTATAGTGATTGAAGGAGCTGAAAGGTACGAGTTGAACCTTAAATCATGTAGAAATTCACTGCCTGAAATCTTTAACTTCGGGGTATCAATGCAGACTTAAGAAAATATAATAGAATCAAATAATCATTATAAGTGAAACCAACCAGTTACGATTGAAGTTATTGTTGTTACATTTAACATTACGTCCTGGTAGAGACAAGCGTGAGATTCAAAGAACTTCTATTTTAGATAATCTACCATCGGCTTTAAAAGACATTATTTGCCAGCATTGGAAGGATATGGCTCTGAAGAGAGGAACAAATACAAAGGATTCATATACCCGACACCATTAGATAAGGACTGAGGCATAGTGGCAATTGTTGAAATAGAAAATGCCTTTCTCTATCAATAATTGGGTATCATCTCAAAAAAAAAAATCAAAAATTGGGTAGTCTTGATGGATGACTGGAACTATATGTGTATACTCATTGTATTTATCTTAGACTTCTGTGGTGAAGTATTATTAATGAACATTGATTTGAATTAAAAATGACCAAATCCCCTGAGCAACAGAAAAATAAAACAAACTGAAAAAGAAATATTACCTGGTGACAGTAAAGATATCCAGCACCAAGTCGAAACCGTAAGTCACAGAAGCGGGTTTTTTGCATTTGAATGGTCTTGAAATGGGGCAATTGTGGTCCAATTTTACTGCCAAAAAGTGCCTTTTGTTTTTGTGGCAGTTCACCAGAGGCGATAGATTCCCATTTTTCCACCGCTTCACTTCTAGAATCTTGAAGCCAATCAAGTATTGGCTTACTATAGTCAGTAGTAGAAGGATGCCTGAAATCATTGCAAAAGACATCCTATGGAAAATATTTAGGTTGGTGATAAGAAAATTGATATTAATCATTTGGAAGAAAATTTTGCTACAACACTTACCTCCACAAGGAAGAAGCCCGAAGGATCATTTTTGCCTGTCTTTTTCATTATCTCATCAGTAATGCAATAAATCTTGTCTCTCATTTCCGTCAAAAATTGCCGCCCAAGGACCAGAAATTCTTGAGTCTACAGATAGGTATCATCATAGTCAGTTGTAACAATAGGACTGAATATAAAGTTACATGAGTATAACTAAACAGAAGTAACAACAGGGAGATATTTGATCATCTTCAACAAGGTTAACTATGTTGTTTCGATATTACGGCAGCAGGTCGGAATATTTAAAGCATGTAAAATGCACCCTGAATAAGAACCTAGCAAAATAGCCTTCTATTTCATAATACAGATAAGGTCTCAAGCATACTGTTCCCAGAGAATTAATATGACTACTCTAGAGAATGAAGATGAAAGAGGTGGCAGATAACAGAAATATACAAATGCAACAATATTAAACTTCATTTCATGAGTGCTTCAAACAGCAATAAAGAGCATGTTCATACTTTTGTCCATGTCTTTTTGTAATGATAAATCTCAACACACAGGACAGCTTCTGGAAACTGCACTGCAATATGTTCACGAGTATTTACTGCTCTCACCTGCCATTAAAAACCAAGAACGAAATCAACAAACCATCGTCTGTTTAAAACTAAGATAGCAGAAATTTTGGGGACTAAAACTATAGAAGTGTTATGTACATCTAATTCAGAATGAAACTGTTATAAAATTACTTTAGCCTGCTCTTGAAAGCTACATCGGAAAGGTCATGATGCCATCACAGAATATACTACAGATTTACAAATTACAATGTATGCAAGTGCAATGTATTGGCTTACATGAAATTATTTTAGCCAGATATCACCTATATGGATCTTTCTTCTTCCAATGTGCTTATCTTCAGCCAAAGTCTACACTGATTCTGAGAAATTGTAGGACATTCAGAACAAATCCCGTGATTTAGGTCTACCTCATTCCTTCTTAACACCTTCACTCACCACATTCTCACACCTATTCACGGTGCATATGTTGGTAGACAGAAGATAGGACTAAACCATCTCAAGTGACTTTCTCCTATTTTACCCTCAATGTGTGCTCCTTGCACCTTCTAGCAAATGTGGTAATTTTTTATTCTTGTCTAATTTATCAAATAAATTTGACCAGTCCAGAAACGGAATTTCTACGGACAGAATGTTGATCTACCATGGCACGCCAGACTTTTGCAATCATAGGGGAAAGGAGAGTTGGATGGTCACATAGTTGCATCATGGCATTCGAAAGTAATGAAATTTGCAATGATATTATATGTGGAGATGAAAACCATTCAATTATATCTCTTAGGCGATCAGAAGTCTCTCCTTCAAATAAAGGAAAAAAGACTGAATGAGTCATTAATTTTTTTTAACAGCTGGAATAATCCTTAGACTAACTTAAGCCTTGCTCAAGACTTCAAAAATTCTAGACTCATCCAAAACCAGGACATACAGTAAAAAAGAATCAAGGTTCTTAGAAGCATAACCTTTGTTCCCAAGCTTACTGACTTGAGTGATATCATCCTACCACTCTTACTGGAGGATGTTGGAGCAGAGTGGCTGCTGCTGCAACTACCACTGAACCAATATAAAAACGCTAGTTAAGATGAAGAACACAAAATATGCAAATACAAACAATGGATATAACAGGTTGGTTTAGTCATAAATAAAAACATATCAACTAGAAACGATGATCTGTACTTAAAAGAGTGCAATCGTGCGGCTTCTTTCTCTTCCTCTTGTTTTTCTTTAACTTTTGCAAGTTGTTCCACCTTCAGAATATAGTGTTCCTACAAAATGCAAGAACATCAACTTATTATTTGAAAAAGTAAACAAGCAAACACACTTAAATTAAAAATGCAAGGAGAAAGAAAATGGCGAAAAAATGAGCAACCATTATTATGTCAATGAAACGAATATATGTAAGGTGTGACTAAATAACTGGCAGCTTTTATAAGCCAAATTATGTTCGACATTTTCTGTTCTCCTGTTCAATTTTTATTTTTTTGGGGGGTCAATGTATCCTGATCAAATATTATTTTCTCCTGTTTAAAAAAATGTATTGCTAAACTTGGGAGATCTCCCCTTTTCAACCTGTTGGAACTTAAGTTGTATGAGCTACTAGGACTAATATGACAATAGAAATAGATTTCTTTGAGTTTTGGAGGTTTTTTTCTGTAATTGGCTGGAGGAGCTTCCGTGAACGTTTCTTTTACTCTTTACTCTTGATACATCTTAACCTAAATCATCAATATAAAACAAAATGATAGATTACTCATCCAAGCGATTCAATAGTCCCAGTTAATGCATCGTATGACAATATAGAACTCTCATCCATGATAGGATAGGGCACATGCTTCATGTAAGAGGTGAGGACACAGAACTCAAATTACCAAGAACTAAAGAAAGACTTCAATACAACAGAAAATAGAGTGCTAGAACAGATATGTATAACAGAAAAAGGTCACTAGCATACATCAACAGTATTCTTCTTCTTCCGTTTCCTCTTGTTGGTCTTGTTTTTATCTGGACCTTTGTTGTTGAGGATCCCTAACTCGTCATCCTGTTACCATTACATGAAGATCCCTTTTATTTTATTTTGCAAGTGAAAATTTGTAAACTAACCTTTTTTCGGATTAATGAGAAGTTGTAAACCAACTCTTTTGATGGCTGCCTATAATTAAACACTGTTACCTTAAATGCTTCTTCAAAGGCCTGAGCCACCAATTCCTCTTCACAGATAATTTTAAGATCTTCAATCCTGCAAGAATCAATGACCAACTTCAGATCAATCAGAGTAGACTGTTCAAAATTAAAGAAATAATACATACATAGGTCCTCTTACCAAAGTGAAATTTGAAGAGTCAATATCATAACTATTAAGTACTACTTTTTCTTTTTTTTTTACAAGTAATACTGCTTATTTGAGCAGCCAGGAGCAGATATGCGATTTAAAAACATAATCAAGTACGATATTCTTTAAATTACGTTCGGTAAATTAAAGTAAAAGAAAATAATTATCAGCTGTCACAAATAACTTGTAGACAAAAAAGAATTTATCAACAACCTACTAACAAGGTGTTGTTGATAAACACAAACCATCCGAAAAACTACTATACACAAAATAGAATCAATGAGACCATCCCCTCAGTCACTGTTATTTATGTCATTTCGTCTGTCTAAATAACAAACTTGGAGCAGAATATTCCAAAACCCAAACTCTGGAAAGGAAAAAGAAACTGTGCATCCAACGAAACCCAAAGACTCACAAACAGATAGCTGATCTTGACAAAAGCTAGAGAAATCCCTCAAAACATTCCAGGAAATCCTGTTTCAATTGTCACTCTCATAGCCATGACATAGTAAACCAAAAAAACTTGCATTGTTGCATCTCAAACAAATGAACTAATCACCATCTGAAATTAATTAAAGGATATGCAAGAGAAAGTGAGTGGAAGGTACATATGATACGCATCAGTTTTATCTCCTTTTCTAGTATCAAAGAGGGGCAGAGAAGAGGAAACACTTACGATATCTCATCATCAAACATTTCCAGTGAATCAGAGGACAACTCTGCCTTGAGGTGCTGCATAACAAAATTAAGATCTTTAAGATACTGACCATAATCAAAGTTTCAGAAATGATGACACCCAAAATGGCCTCTAGCTTCTTTCTTTCATCTTTATTTTTGTTTATGCGGGATTTAGGGGAGCTATGCATACAAACTCCTGATACAAGTATGTGTACACATGACCATGGAATCTATAAAAGGCATAAAAGCTTCAAATAATGAGTGCCAATATAATCCAAAGTTGAAACAGCTTCATACCTCAAGTTCATGGAAGATGCTGACCTCAAAGTCAGCAACCTTTGTGAGTGGACCAACCATATCAGAAATGTAAATAGGACCACCACGAGGCACAGTAACATAGTTTTCATCTGCTGAAGCCTCAGGGTCCAACATCAAAGAACTTATTTAACACTTACGAGCCGAAACTGGAGAAGAGAAAGAACAGTTAAGCATATAGTGGGAATCTCAATTCTCAGATCACATTACTCTCTGTGTATCTTTGTCTAGGAATACAGAAACGACGTCAGAAAAATCAACACTCAATTCAGGCAAAATATACATGCATGTTTTCTGAACATTCATACAAAATGTAATGAAAAGGGAGATCAGATTGATTAGCAGTGTCAAGCTGCAGCAACAAGTAAAAGAGGCAGCTGGGTGCAACTGCAAGATAGTGAAACTGAACAAGAAACAAACTCAACTTAGTGTCACAACTATTTCAAAGGGATGCGGCAGCCTAAATATTACAAGAGAGAGTTCAATACACTGCCTGACTAACACGTCAATATATGTTTGAGCAGGGTTTAGGGAAGAATATATACATTCTGAAAAAGAAATACTACCTCTTATGAATGCACAAAAGAAGTTTCAGTATTCTTTTTTAAAAAAAAACTTTCTTTCAGAATTCAGAGAAACATCAGTGGAATTCTTATAATCTTGATTTCATTACAACACTAAAAATAATTCTAATAAAGCATTCTTTCGAGAATTATTTCCTGGAGAACATTCTTCAAAGATCAATTAGAAATATCACTACATGGTCACGAAAACATAAAGTGCTTTCTGTAATCAATTAGTACATATGATAACCAAATACTAGTCAAGAAACCAATATCCGATGAAACATTTATTGAAATAAGATTAAGAAACAACTGGGACTCCAAAGCCAGGAAAAAAAATGAAAAAAGTTGACAGTCCCTGCAGTATAGGTATAGGATTTTTTTTTTCTTTACCTATACTTGTGAATATAAAACATGCTTAACATGGTTTTTATAACTAACAGAGGAAACCTCAACTTGGGTTAAAAATAACTGAGTTTGTGTTTGTAACCCACTTAAATATTATGTTAATCTCATGAACCCTTTTGCTCATTCAGTCCCCCTTCTCCCAAAATCCCTAGAAATAACCAGATTGATTGATAATAATTCTTGTTTCCCCTTTTAGTTTTGCAAACTCAATTGGATTAGAGATGTGAGCTTTTATATATATATATATACATTCCGCAGTATAAATAAAGACCGGGCGGCTCAACCCTAAAGCCAGTAAAGCAGTGGCAGCAAAAAAAAAACCAAATACAGTGACGAAGATGCACAGAAAAGAAACAAATTCCAATAAGAGGCAAGATTAAACGAATAACCAAAAGCAGATGAAGGAGATACATACCCAAATGAGACAACCAGATTTGATGAAACAAAATACTAGTTAGAATATAAGAAAATTATGTATTAGGGTCGCTCTTGGCGAGAGGGATACAAATAAATAGTGATGAGATAAAAAAATAGTGATGCATAAAAAATTTGTATGTTGTTTGATTGTTATGTTTGGATAACTTATCTCATTATATATATGGAATAATTTATTTCATCATTATGATATAAATGATGGGATAAGTCATCTAGGAATGGAGGCAGTATTAGTTTTAAAAAAATAATGTTTGTTGCTAATCTCTTACTGATTATTCTCTTTTCATTTTTAATTGTCATGTTGCGCTTTTCGAAAATCAATTTAACTAATTTTCAAAGTTAAATTAGATTAAATTAATTCGATATTTTAAATAAAAAAATTAGATATTCAAAAATTATATGAAAAGTACTATAAATTTCATTTTTTTACATATCAATATGATGAAAAAATACGTCTTATAATGTTAATCAAAATTATTATCGTTTTACTCTAAAAAAGGATACTATGACAATTAAAAGTAGACGGAGTAGTATTATGCACGTATTTTTGAAAATTTATTATTGATGTAATTATAATTAAAAATCGTAGATAATTAAATTTACAGTTACTTTTTATATCTTGATTTATCTAATTCACTTCCATTTAAATCAATCATGTTTTAATATTGACTTTGTAAAACTGTCTTCAATTCTTTGAGGTGTTTTATTAAACATTTCAAGCTCAAACTAATTTGATTATCAAATAAGCAAATTTAATAATATTGTAACTTTGAATGTCTTAGGTAACAATCATTATAATATTGATTTTTGTAGTTAAAAGTATTGTAAAATGTCATATAAGTAAAACAAAATGATATTCTAATTGATATATTCAATGAAGTAGAGTCTTAATTTTATTTTTAAGCACTTCTAGAATAATCGTGATAGTTTCTATCATAATTGATTCTATTGAAAAGAATTTTGAAACTATAATCAATAAAAGAAATTTAAATATTTGGGTTGTTATGTAACGTACAATAATTTATATATGTTTATTATTTTCTTACAAAATATTACAAAAAAAATTATATTGTCAATTGAAAAAGAAAAATTATTAAATTATAATCAATTACAATTATTTTTTTTACAATTTATGAGAATAAATATATATATATATATATTAAATAAATGTATTTCTTTTTTCTAAATTTTGACTTTAGTCCACTCATTTTTTTCGATATATCAAACTAACTAATCTGTCATTTTCTTTCTTGGTGGATGTGGTGATTTAGATGGTACTATCTTTTGTACTCTACTATTTATATCCTTGATTTTCTTCAGATTTTCTGAAAATGGTTTTGCCTCTAAAAACAAGAGATTTATTTCTTCTCAGCGTACGAGTAGGAGTAATGCAAAAAAGAAAACCGTTTCCTTCAATCCTTAGGTCAATTTGAGAGCTACCATTAGTACTAGGTTTTTCCTTAGTTTTGCAAACTCGATTGGATAAAAGATGTCAGGTTTTACATGAATATTTTATATTCAATAGTATAGATTAATAACAAAAATATTCTTACACCCATGTTATCTCTAAGTTTTTTCTTCGAAAATAAGGGTTGGTGTTTGGTTCTCCACTAGACCATAACGAAGAATCAAAAATTATTAGTGTACCATCTCCCTTTGATTTCAGCAGAGGCAATAAAGTTAATTTATTCAACTAAGAATCCGAAATTATTCATGTACCATATCACATGGTCAATAAAGTTAATTTGTTCAATTAAGAATCGGAAATTATTCATGTACCATCTCCCTTTGATTTCAGCCAGGCCAAATAAGTTAATTTGTTCAACTCAACTACACGAACACAACTTAGAAACATATATGGAAATTGAAGTGAAATCAAAACATACCTATGAAGCTAATCTCATGAAAAATATTGTTATCGAAAATAAAGGGAAAATGAGAGATAAAAACAGATGAAAAACGAGAATGAAAGAAGAGAAAAATGCTACGAGTTCACATACCTTGACCTTGAAGGCTTGCAGCAGGAAAGCGATGAGAATTTGTTCGTTTTGGGCTTATTTTGTTTCAAGTTGAGCCCGCTGTAAAAATTTGTAGATCAAAATATTTTTTATCTATATTAATATAAATTTGTTCAACATAAATTTAGATATAAAATCAAGTTATGCAACATAAGTTGTATAGTATATCTATGACCTAATTCGTTTCGTATAAATTTAAAGAATTTTTGCTTCGTTTGGCATAAGTTCGATTTACCTAGCTAGACATAAGTTATGTAAGAATTAAGTTATATAACACGACATAACTTGTGGATTCTTATTTGTCTCGTTCAACATAAGGTAGGTAGGAATCAAATTATACAATACGTTATAACTTATGTATATTGTGATACAAAAATATAAATTTATGTTGAGCAAAAGAGTATTTGTTATTTTTGTGTCAATAATATTTTTGACCACTTATTTTTACTTGAAGTGTTGAAGGTCATTTTCGCGTCAATAATATTTTTGACCACTTATTTTTACTTAAAGGGTTGAAGGTCAAAAATTAAAGATAATCATATTTGAGGGTAGAAATCAAAACCCACAACAAAATAAGAATATTTATGTGAATGATCACATAAAAAAACATTTCAAAGTTTGAACCGGTATTTGAACATGTATTTCACCTGAAAATATGTTGAAGCTTTATAGAAGAAAAAAAAAGAACTGTTCCAATTTTCATGTTTGAAGTGAAAAATTAACATAATATATAATCAAATAGATAATAAAAATGTCCAAAATGGTTTTTATTTAAAGATTTTAGTACTACAAAAAAACAATTTGTCTTGACCAATCTTTCAACAAATTCTTTTTGAGTGTCTTGTGAGAAACTCTCAACCATTCTCAAGTCTCAAAACTCTCTTCATGAATTTAGCCTAAACATAGGGGAGTTAGAAAAAAAGCTAAAATATGAGCTTTCCCAATATTGTAGCACAATTGGTAGAGGAGGAAAGACACAAAACTATACTGAGAAAATAACATGTGCATAAGATCTTCTGGATGAATGCCAAGATCCATTGAGGCTATTATACAGGCAAGTACCCGTCGGCCGTCTCGTTGTTTGGCATTTAGAGAATCCCTTTAACAAGGAACTGTCTAGATCTTAACTGTGATGTTCCGAGCTGTAAAAGTTCTTGACCAAAGGTAACTCCGATCTTCAGTCAGATCAGTGTCCCTATTACTTTGCAAACCACGTCTGGCTCAAGTACCTACTGTGAATCGACAAATACCTGCAGTTGATGCAGAATAAAATTATATGCACTTGTTCCTCCTTAACACAATGTTAAAACAAAAAGGTAAATGAAAACTGTAATGATTATGATATAAGAAGACAATCAACATTTTCTATACTTTTTCGAACATGATGTAACCAGTGAGTTCTATTTTGGGCTACTGTTTTTGGAATGCCAAGAGAAGGATGAATAGTTAAGGGTGTGCCCATTGATCAATTTGAGTTTCATATTTAGTGTTTTAGGAACACTAGTTGCCAGCAGACAACATGTTCTTGTCAATACCATGTGGCAATGAGAGTAGACAGTGGTCTGGATCTATACTGAAGGTAGGTCGACAATGTGTGGACAATCATGTGTTAGAAGGGTGCAACCACATTCAACTGTTCTGTGAGCTGAAACTCACCTCCAACTCCAGTAAAGAATCATATGTTTTCTTCTCACGCGTGTCAAACACTGTAATGCCTGTGATTTTCTGTACCCCATGCTTCACAGCAATCAGATTCTACATGGGAAAGTGCACCAAAAATCAATTTTATGATGCAAGGAAATAACTGAATGATCAAATAAACGACTGAAAGATATATCCGATAAAAAAAATAGCATTTGAGCTATCCATTTTACAAGAATAAATAGAGGATTATCCTCACCAACTCGAATTCTGAAGAGCTAAATGCTTCCACCTGTGCCAAATGCTGCAACCAAGAGAAGTTTAGAATAGACAAGAAAAAGATGCAGATGCAACCATATGCCAACAACTGTAAAGAGAAAAAATCAGATGAAATTAGACTCGAAGATGAAGTAAAAATTCTGATAGAGAATTGAACTTGTACATCAAAGTGCAAAATTAACATTATGACAACCACAGTGCTGAGCATGAGAGTCTGACAATTAGAAACAGAACGAAATGCATGCACCAAACAAGAACTTCAACAAAAAGAAAGTAATTTCATTAGATCATCAAATGAGAGAGGATAAAGCTAATCAGGATAGTGCAGAAGCCATTTCAGTGTCTCACCATTGTTAGAAGACCATTAACCATGATAGCCTTCTCATCAAGTGAGTCACTTTGTGACACCCAAACTTCAAAAGGGCCCAGCACCCTGTCTGTCTGGTTTGCAAGATTCAGACGTACCTACAGAGGCGCCCACAAAGACATCGGAATTCATGACAGACCAATCACAAGCAGAATATGAAAACTAGCAAATGCAATTCAAATGAACAAACTTTCTCACCCATTCCATAGATAAAAGGACTCTCGTAATAATCCCCAAAACACTAGTTTCAAACAGCAGTCAGCACTGTATAAGGAGAAATGGACTATTATTATTTTTTTAGACATAAACTCAGTCTTACCACAAAAGGTTTCTCCAGCATGATAATTGATGGCACTTCCACCGCTCTTAGCTCAATGTCTTTTTGAGCAATGGGCTGCAAGGTGTGAAACAAATACCTTAGGAGTGCATCAAAACTTCAATATTAGAAATCTCTTCACTTACACTTCCAAGAATTTGTTGTGTCTGAAGGCGTCCGGGTTCACCCAAATTTGTACGCCAAGTTATCTGGAGTTTTCCCAAGACATTACTTCCCTCCACCTTCGGCAGTGGAGAGCCATCTGATGATAACTTCAATTGGTAGAGGAAATTATGGATCCCGCCCCCAGATCTTAAGAGAATAGGAGGCTTAAATACATCACTGGCAGATCAAATAGATCAGCAAAGTTTAGTCAAGGGAACAAAGATGACTGCTAAATTTAATTGGTAAACATGTCAAAATTTTAAACCAAAAAAAATGTTGCAATTCCCATGGTACAAGAGAGAATATCTATCAGTCAACCTCATTGGTTGTTTGCTCTCTGGATGGTGATCAACACCTCTTAGTATTGTAGCATTCCAATTCTGAGCTGGCTCAAAATCAACTTGGTCCATATAGAGATTAGATTTTGTATGATTCTCTATGCTAGCCTCCAAAAAAGTGGTTTCCTGGGATAGGAAAAAGGGTTTAGTGTCATGAACAGAAAAAGTATGAGAAATGCAGAAGCTGAGATCACTGCTTCCTGGTAAATGATTCTCAAGAGTCAAGATGGTTTGTACTGTTAAAATCAAATGTGATCTCACATGATCCTTTTAGCCATAAAAAGCTGCCAAGATGAGTTGATATAACTGACATTACATATAAGCAAATGATATCTAGGGGTCGCAATATGCAGATATTCCAAAGTGGCAAGTCAGATGTAGTATGCTGAATGTAACCACAAATTGGCCTTAACTGACACATCCCAACCAGTGAAATTGAAATACTGAATGCAAAAACTGAATTTTCTTGACCCATTTTCTTTAGAATTTCAACATGAGAGTATGAATGCCAGATCATGAACTTACACTCAATGAGCTTGAACCAACCTACCTTAACAACGCGGACCTGCAGAAACAAACTAGCAGTTATTATCTTGAAAAAGTACGAACAGACTTGAGAAATAATAAAGATACCAAATATGAAATATATTAAAACAGCAGCAAAAAAAGTAAAAAGTAAAAACTGTTCCTTGTACATTGAAAATAAAGCATATATAATCATGTCACATTAACCATGCAAACAGCTTGGATTTTTTTGATGTACCTTTGTTCTAACAGAAAGTGGATTCGCAACCATAAATTTGAAATATTGTGGAAGATATTTCCGCTCACCATCATTGTCATTATAAAGAGCAGTGCAGACCAACCTAGAAAATGAAGTAATTGGATAAGTAAACTATCATATTGATAGAAAGTTACTATCAACATAGAACGCCAATTTTTATGATGAATCTTACGTGTGTGCACCAAGTTCTTTCACATCATGTTCCACAATGAAGTCATATCTACCTCCAGCACGTATTGATTCAACAGGTGATTTAGAAGTATCTAAAAGAAGTATCCTCTGCCTCTCTGTTTGGATTTCAGCCTGTAGAAAATTAAATATCACTTCTATAAAGTGTTCTTAGAGTCAAGGACTCCAATTCCAAAGGTATGACAGTTTCTAGCTCATCCAACTTTGATGATATATGAGAAATAAGATATATGAAAAATAAGATCCCAGTATTAACTTGACTTACAATCAGAGATTCTTGAGGTCTAAATCGGCAGATCTTATCTCACCTTTTTTTGACTTAACAATTCCTAAGCCTTTTATATTCACTTGACAATTACCTATGAAGCGCTTTAAGCTAGACACATTGTAGCAAAATGATAGCATATCCACTAACAGAAACTGAAGCTTCATAATCGATGCTTAAGAGACATTGCAATGTTCATACACTCACAACGTAGATTCAATTGTGAGCATTGATCTAATTCAGTTTCTTCAGTGTAAGATACATCCGGAACATACTTCCAAATAAATGAAATTTTAACTAATGGCTTTTTATAAAGAACTTAGTTTAGCCACAAATGATCAATCAAGAGCATAAAGGTCACGGCTTATACAAAATGCCATAGCATGTTTCGTCTATATATCTACTCTGTCAAGAATGTCCTCTGTGTGTGCTTATTTCTAAATATGCAAATGTGACCCTCAGACCAGAAGATTGCTATCACATTGCTGTTCTCCATTTACTATTTTTCCCATGAAAGTTTCCATACCAGAAGCACACGCTTCTTGTAAGACGGTTCACTAAGTACAAAAAAAAACTACTCCTATTTGGTTTTATTTGTGTTTTTTTTAACAGTTGGTAATATTTATGTAGTAAAATGCTCAAAGTAACTCAAACAGGGTAAAACCACAAACTTCATTTAAGACTTCCGAGAGAGCAGGAATTCAGCCGTGCCACCTGACAAATTTTATGACCTCAGTAGAAATTGTAAGAGAATCTTGCTTATCTACAGGTTGAATACATTCATAGAATCTCTAGCACTATTTACAGTAGCTCCTTATGTAATCAGCTAAGCAAGCAAATCACCTTGATGGTAACATCTCTAACTTCAAAATTGGAGCTGTTATTTATGCTTATATAACTGCAGAACGTCTCTCCCAAATATATTGCCCTGCAGATCATAAATTGAAAAGGGGAAAAGAGCAATAATTAATCACAACAAATCCAGCATAAGCAGTGACTGCACATCTCCCATTATTTCTTGTTCGAATATATGTAGAAAATTTAAACAAATTTTTTGATAACATATACTCCATTTCAAAAAGAATAACGGATATCAGAGTACAAAGGCTCAAACCATTCAATCTCATTGAAATTTGAACATCACTTCTTTCAAATTTTAAAAATGAAATGTCCACATTTAAAACTGCATAAACAGTAGTAATACTATAAGTTTCAACTTTTGTAATTTTAAATTATTACAAATTTACAAGAAGAATCTATTGGACCTCCAAAAAGAAATACTACAACAACAACATACCCAATGTGATCCCACAAGTGTTGGTGAGGAGGGTAGGATGTGTGCAGACCTTACCCCTACTTTTTGTGGGGGTAGAGAGGCTGTTTCCGATCGGCTCGAAAGAAAAGAGAAGAATTTGTAGCATGGTAACACAAAATATGACAACAAACTAACAAATATAAAGCAAATGAAGCAACAGATCGTAATACACATTGAAGATAAGAAATTACACGATTACTAAATAATACTAGTAATAAGGAGAAGCGGAGAGGAGGCTTAGCCCCCTTGCCTCTCTCACACGAAGTGCGACAACACTCGGCTACCTACAAACATTCTAGCCTAATCCTTGTCCTCTTTTCTATCTAGGGTCATGTCCGTAGTAAGTTGAAATTGCATCATGTTCTGTCTAATCACCTCCCCTTAGTTCTTCTTCGGCCTACCTCTACCTTTTCTAACTCATGTAATAGTCAACCTCTCCCACTTCTTTACTGGCACATCCATGCACCTCCTCCTCACATGCCTAAACCACTTCAGCCTCATTCCCCTCATCTTATCTGCCATGGGCCCCACTCCCACCTTACCATGTATAACTTCATTCTTAATCATATCTCTCCTAATATGCCCACACATCTATTTGAGCATCCTCATCTCCACTACATTCATCCTTTGAATGTGGGCGTTCTTGGTTGGACAACACTCTGCCCCATACAACAATTGTGGTCCAACCACCACTCGGTAGAATTGACCTTTAAGCCTTAGCAACACATTCTTATTACATAGTACCCCAAATGTGAGCCTCCATTCCACCCACCCTCTATAATACGATGCGCGGCATAATAATTAATCTTCTCGTCTCCTTGGATTATGGACCCAAGTAACTTAAAACTTCCTTTCTTGATTATGGATTTTGCATCGATCTTCACACTGAACTTGCACTTCAGGCACTCAGTTTTAGTCCTACTCAATCTGAAACCTTTAGACTCTAAGGCTAGTCATCAGTCTTCTAGCCACTCGTTAACTCTATCGCGTGTCTCGTCAATCAATAGTATGTCCTCTACAAATAACATACACCATGACACCTACCTTTGAATATGTGGTGTCAATTCGTCGATCACTAAGGCAAATAAGAACGGACTAAGGGTTGATCGCTGGTGCAATCTCATCATGACTGAGAAGTACTATACTTTAAGAAGTGCACTTCAAAAATAACACTACTAAAACCAATTGAACTATCCAAATAGTAATAGCCTTCTAAATTACAATAAAAGTAGGTACTGCATATCTTAAGAAGTGCACTCACTGATTTCAAATCCAGATACAATGCAACACCGTTTTAGCTAGACAAAGAAAAATGAAGCTAACCCAAAGACTGATATCACAGTACAGGGCCAAACATCCAATTATATAACAACTTGAACATCACTTCTTTCAATTTCTAAAAATTCAATGTCCACATTTGAAAACTGCATAAAAAGTAGCACTGTAAGTTACAATCATGTAACTAAAAATATTAACTACTCCTTATAGTATCTTACAAAAATAAGAATGGAAGTAATGATTTTAAATCCAGATACTATGTGTAGCGACATTCACAAGAGCGTTTTCACTTTATTTCAAAAATCCAGCTTGGAGTTATTCCAAATTTGGAAAATTGCTCCAAACCTGTTTTTCAAATCCATCTTTGTAAATTAAAATAAAGTGCTTTATTTTCTCAACCAAACTCCATCTATATTTGGAATCTATAGTCAAACCACTACTAAATCCAGAAACAGAAACAGAGTGTACTAACATTTAAGATAGAGAAAGCAAAACGAAGCTAACCCAAAGGACTGAGGGAGGAGGAGGAGACCAGGGAGGCCGAGAGAATCAGAAGGATGCTTAAGAAGGAATCTATTCCGGTAAGAGAGATCCGATGGATCAACCGAGGTAGTACTTCCGTCCGCGGCGGTGGCGGAGACGGTGTCAGCGAGGAGTCGAGGGAGATGAGAAGCGGCGACGGGATCATCGAAGAGATCTTCACCGAACAACAGATCGGAAGGGTCAAATCGGACCGGAATTTCGACGTGAAGCGAAGGACGGCAGAGTCTCATGACCCGAAAGGCCAGAGAGTGTGGACCTTGCGTACTGCTCATCTTCATTGTTGCTGATTTCTAATGGGAACTTTTGCTATGGAGGGGAAGGAAGGGAAGTTGAAGTATATCAAATCAATTTTGAAAATGTTAATATAAATTTTGCCCAAAAAAATAAATAAAATTTAACACTACAAAATTTTAAAAAATATTTAAAAAAAAAGTAGTTTGTGAAAAGAATTGTGATTATTTGGATGTTTAAACTTTAATGCAAGTATACTTGACTCTGATATAATGTCCTTAATTTAGGCGTTCAACGCATGATAAATCTCTAGATTAGTCCGTGGATTGTGATGGGTCATGTCGAGCTTTGTTTGAAGAACAAATTATTGGGTGTGTGTAAATGAAAGTCTCACATATAAAGTAGAAAAGAAAAATAAGGTATTATAAAGTGTTAGATACTATTAATAATGTGAGACATTTTGAAAAAAATTGTACATGTTTAACTTTTAAAAAAAATATCACATCATATTAAGATTATCTTTGAATCATTTTAGCTAGCTCAACAACGTAACTAATAATGATTTGAGGAGATAAGTATGAAGATGACTGAGTGATTGCGTGATAAAAAAATAAGTGTATTTACTCGTCTACTAACCAATTTGCCATCTTTATACACAGGGGCGGACCTACAGTGGTGCAAGTGGGTTCATATGAACCCACTTCGTTGAAAAATAACACCGTATATATATGTATATTTAATCAGTTTTTAAAATTTTATATGTATGTATTAACTTTTGACCCCACTAATACAAGTGTGACCCTTTGCTGAGTGCTGAAAAGGGTTCAATTTTCCCAGCCAACCCGAGTTCGAATCCTTGTTGCCACATTTTAGTTTTATTTTTTATGTCTTAAACCTACTTCGTGAAAATCCTAAGTCCGCCACTATTTATACATAGCTTTGGATATACATACAAAAAGAAAATTAGTATGTCTTGATGATTAATGAATACTTGAATGGTGTGAGTAACAAACACACTAAAATCTTCCATACTAGACCATAAATAATCTTGATGATGAGGATGCTTGACCATCTATAACAAAAACAAAAAAAATGCACCAATCCATTTGGCCCTACCTTATGTCCTTGGCCAACTTTCTTCGTCCCTCTTTTATTTCCTCACAATATGATGTTATCAATTGATTTTCATCTACAATTTTAGATCTACTAGTGATATGTTCGAGGGGAAAATTGTTGAGTGTGTGAATAAAGTATCATAACGATAATTGAAAAGAAACAAAGATACATAAGAGTGTAAAAATACTCTTAATGTTGTGAGTTTTTTTTTTTTTTTGAAAAATCATGCTAGTTTGACTTAAAACAAACAATATTGCATTGTATAAGAAAGATCTTTAAGTTGTTTTAACTCTACAGTTTTGGGATAATGTATTCTAATGAAAATACAATTATTAAAATTTCCTTAATCTCTAGGTTATGAAATGATTATGATTATCTAACACATATATACACTCTCTCTCTCTCTAATTGAAAGATGGTCTATTACACAATCATGAATTGAATAGATTAGCTTGTGGTTGTGTTTTGGATCTCACAATTATATATACTTTTGCGTGCAATATTGGCAGACTAATTTAATTTTCTTAATTAACTAGAGGATCATGAATTGCTTGCTAACATATAAAAACCTAAATAGGTATTTATAAAGGAGTGAATTTCATTAAAAAAATCCAAATCTTATTCAGCTAATTTTATTAGCAGAGATAGAGTCACAATTAGAAATATATGAGCTTGGAATTCTAGATCTTTTAAGTTATTAGGTTATACATTAATAATTTACACATATTAAATGAATTTTAAAAAAATAAATATAAAATTTGAACCAATTATGTTACTAAGTTTGACCTTTATTCCAATCGTTAAGTTTATATATTGTATTAGATATATATACACGACATATACGTGTTAATTATATAAAGTTTTCTTTCTTTTCCTCCTACATAACTCAAACGGAGGAGATAATTAACACGACTTTCTATGCAACCATTTCTTCTTCTCTTATAATTTATCCCTATATAAATTGGGTGGTCCTTAGTTTCTCAAACAATTATTGAAATATAAGTTAGGCTGAAAATATATATATATATATATATATATATATAGATATAATTATCCAAGTTGAAAATCATATCGAGGTAGAAAATAATAATTTGTTTATGGAAAATGATGGTGTACCAATTAACAATAGCTCACACCTCGACTATCTCATTGTGTGCATGTTAGTCACTATATTTTGCATAAGCACATGTACCAATTAACTTTGATATATCCTAGCAACACATATTCTCAATAACTTTATCTATCAAAACTCAATGATTAGAAAGAAAACATTTATCTTTTTTATCTGTATTAAATTTAAATTCTGATTTCTCATAATTTTTATCGTGGCTGTTAGATCACATTACTAAGTATCAATGAATATAATATTTATGTTGTACCAACAATGTCCACGTGGAACCACGTTGATACCAACTATTTTTCACAAGCATAATATCACATTATACAACCTTACATGTCAAAATTTTACCTATAATAGCATCAACATCACCGACCATTCTTCATTTTGTAGAAAATAATGGTACTAAAGAGACTAAACTACAAACATGTGGGGCTACAATTAGAATTATGAAACTCAAGGGACGGTGGTTAATATCTTCTTCGTCGGTGTTTGTTTGTACCCCAAAATTTTCTATTAATTGCTTATTGGCCCCATTACTATTTCAATAGACTCCATATTTCAAAACATGGACGGTTTGTAATTTTGTATAATAAATTTAGCATATGGAAGATTTATTTCGACTCATTCTTACCTAACGAATGGACCCCACCATCTACGGTTCACAATTTCTACGTTTTTTTAGACTTAATGATGAGATCAGAAATTTCGTTAAAAGTATTCAAAACGTTCGGAATTTAATGTTAGGGGAAGCAATGCTTATTTACATTTGAGTCTTTATGTTTATCAGTTTATGCACACATGAATTGCATATGAATTTCTTGATGATCATCGATTAGTAATTAAGTATCATAGACTAAAATTCATCGCTAGCTTAACAAAATATGTGCATTGCTTGTATATAGAGGTGACAAAATCAGCCTATGATCATTTATGATGTACTTAATCATTTTTGGTGCAAACAGGTTAATAAGTCACTTAATTTATTAATTCAATTTATTTTAATCAGCTTAATTCAACTCACTTAAAAATTTAGCTGATATGTAATTCAGATTGATCCATGAGAAATTTTGTCTAAAAATTTTTAAAAAGAGATTTTTTTGTTTATTTAATATGTTATATCTAGTCTTAATATAAGAAAAATATTTATATATTAGATACTCAAACAAACAATTTTTTTTATATAAATTATTAAAAATTAGGTGAATTGAATTATGACCCAATTTTTAGCCTATTTCAATCCAACTAAAAAAAATAAAATTGTGTGTGAGTTTGAAGGGGAGTCAATGACTCCCTCGCTTCTATTTTGATACGTTCAATTTCAACTCAATCCGCCTATTTAGCATACGTGTATATATAACTTAAATTGTTTTAAAAAATTCATATAAGACCTTGTCCTTTACCACCTCCATTCATATTGTATCTTCACCACAACACACCATTTCTCCCAAACAAAAACAATATAACACTCATTTTTTTCATATTCATGTCTCTTTTTGCACCAAGATCTATCTATAGGCTAGAGTAACACTAAATCATTTTCTCATCATCAACATATATATTCTTGATAATTTGGTCATGAACACTACTAAACCAACAAAGCCCTTAAAGTGTCCAAGATGTGAATCAACAAATACCAAATTTTGTTACTACAACAATTACAACAAGTCACAACCTCGCTATTTTTGTAAAGGTTGTAAAAGGTATTGGACTCAAGGTGGCCTCCTCCGTAACCTACCCATCGGCGGGGGTCGGAAAAACAAGCTCAAGATCACATCAACAAGTAGGGATGACAATAGGGCTGGACAGGACGAATGCAGAGTGAGTTTGACCTTAAATAGCCCTAAAATTTTCAATCCGCCTTGTCCTGCACTGACAACAAGTGACATCACAAGGGAAAAGAGTAGTACTTCTCAACCATATGATACAAATATTCCATTTTCAATTCCCACTTCTACTACATCTTCAAATATTTATAATTACATGGAAAATCTTGATAGTAACATGGAGGAGGAGTCAACTATTACATGGCAAGGTCCAATTAGAAGTAGTGTCATGAATAATTTATCAAATTATTGGAATTGGGAAGATATCGAGGCATTGATTTCAACTGATGATTTTAAAAATGAGTCTGGACGATAGAACTGAACAAAATATGATGAATAAATATAATAGTCAAAGGCTTTATTATTGATAAGTAAAAGAATGATTATTCAGTAGCCATGACAGGTTTCATTACTTTTCTTTCATCGCATCATTCAAAACTCTGATAATTTGAATTTTAATATAGGAGAAAATGTTTGAAACCTCTTTCCATGAGGTAGAGGAGATTTGTAGTTAAGAGCTCCTTCTCTCACATAATTTGTTAAGTTTTGTACATCGATAATGTAATTATTATTTTTTACATTATCAAATTATCTAAATGATATCTACAAGTAAACGTCTTTAAAAGTGAATTTGAACTTTTCAAAATAAGATACGTTATATATTACAACATGTTAAAAAAAAAGAAAAAAGAGATGGTATAATTATTTTTTAGGGCAATGATGTATATTACTTCAATTCTTTTTAGGTCAATTTGAGAGTTATGGTTATTTATGCTTGCTCTTTTGTTCAAGGCTTGTTAATTGAGGAAGGGAAAATAATTACATAGGAGATAAAGGAAAGGAATTAATGACAAAATCGTCTAACATGTTTGATATAATGATAGATATTTTAAATTTCCTCTCAAAATCTTAGGGCTATTCCAAATGTAGACTTTAATTGAACCACCAGTTCAGATACAAGATACTATTATTACCATTTGGACAATTAAACATTCAATCCGTGATTGTAATGACTCAATTTCAAAATTGAAGCTCTAGCAACCGAGCTAAATCCCACCAAGCCAAGTCGAGCATGCATGGAGTAGTTAGATGCTTCTTCTATTTTTTTTCTCCAACGCAGATGGGTCATCTTGGATATGAACCAAATACCTCACCTTGAAGTAAGTCATCGCACCTACAATCCAACCAATTGGAAAAGAGTCAACATATTCCTTTTCAGGATATTAACTAGCACATTACCAAAATTGGTAAGAAATAGGAGATTTGAATGGAAAAAACGTACACATCCGATGTTTAATTTACACCAAACTATATTAGTTTACTATGGTTAATTATATGTTTGAGACGAAAATGTGAATCAATATAACCATGATTATATTGTACTTATTCAGTCGGTGTAAACATCAAGTGCAAATAAATTTTTCGACCTCTATACACATGAATATTCATTGTGTAGGCTGTTCAAGAGAAAATGGTGTATTAACATGACATGAAAATCTTCAGTCTGTAATGAATTCAAGATGTCTGGGAATGAAATATATAGAAGTTGGTACATTATTATTATTACAATAATCACAAGTATACAGAAATTAGCAGGCAATTGACCTTTGAATCAAAACAATTGACTCCAAACTAAACTACAGAACTCCAAGAAAAGCAGAGGTTTCCCTTCTTCATCTTTATTTGGACAGGAGAAAATAATGAAAAATCAACACAGAGTCCATCACAACCTTCTTCCTGATACGCGTCCCTTCATTTTCAGGCGGCATTCTTTTGCTGCAAAAGAACAAGATCAGTTTTAGTAGATATTAGTAACTAGATATAGTTAAACCAATGCATGTGGCAATCCAAAATAGAATTAAGGAAACAATCTTTGAGGCAAAGGTCGAGTAGTAGACGAGTGAGGTCCACAGTTCTAATAGATTTTCACACGAGTGGTAAAGATACATGAGACGGATACATGCACGATCACTATCACATAATGGTGTAAATAAGCTTGGCAAGATAAACCACTAGTCATAAGGGGTCATTTGATAGCTGGTTTAGAGGTGAGTTACACACGTATTAAATTCTGCATAACTAGTACCACGTTTGATTACTAGTTAGGAGGTAAGTTTTCATGTATAAAATTAATATGATGTTTGGTTTGTAGTTTAGAAATCCAGATAACTAATAACTGCATAACTCTAACCAACTATCAAACGATCCCAAGTGTTTAACGCACATGTTTTCCTTTAAGGTATATTCATTTTGATAAATTTGGAACAATAATTCTCTTGTTAAGGAAACAAAATTTCGTTTTGGACTCACCATTTTCTCTTCTTCCATCTTGGCCTTAATGAAAGAGTAGATTGCAACTCCAGCAATTGCAATGCAGGTTCCAATACCAGTTTGTGTTGAAATTTTGTTACCTGCAACATATGTATACATTAAAGTTTTCTCGTCATAACAACATGGCATTCTGTGGATATAACCTAGCAAAGATGGATACTTACCGAAGATAACAATTGAGAATCCAATCACGAACACACGTTTCAACACATTTCCAACTGCATGTGTAAGAGGTGCCACCCTCTCAAGAGTGTTTGTGGCTACCTGGTTGTGTAAAGAAAAGTACATAAACGAGAAGATTAGCAATGCAGGAAATCTTGTAAAATGGCCAATTACGCAAATAGTCACATATTAATATGTTTACGAGGTTGAAGGTTTTTCACAGGTTTTCGTCAATCTAGCAGCATTTACTAACTGGTTTACCTGATTGTAGAGGTGATAAAACATTCCCACCCAAAAGAGATCCGTTACGAATTTTGTTAGACCCACTTTAACAATGGCATCGTTGAATCCATGTTGGAGCAATTGAGGTCCCTCAATCTGTAACATTGTCAGAATGAAAAGTATATAATGAGGAAGAAGTAGATTTACGAGAAAAAGAGTGAAAAAAGAGAAAGTGACATGCTGATGTTATCCGACTCACAAAAATGGCAGGCGGGAGGCAAAAGATAAGAGCAATGATGGATATGTAGGCATACACGTTAGTACTATCCATATCAGTCTGCAAAAGAAGCATTAATCAGAAAAATTGCCTTAGATTGAATGTTTTAATACTCGGATTAGTTTTAAATAGAGTATACCATAGCTTTCTTCGAGTATATACTCCTGTATGTAAAGGAGATATTAGAAATCATAGCACTAGTGAAGCCCAACCAATTGAAAGATAGCTCAGTCAATGAAGCAATCGACACACCTGCACATCCAGTTGAAAGATATATCACAACACGGTAATTACCTCTTGCATATAAGTATGTAAGAACTTACCCCTTTACAACAAACAACAACATACTTAGTGTAATCCCATAAGTGGGTCTGAGGAGGGTAAGATGTACGTAGTAGACCTTACACTCGGCTCAAAAGGTGAAGTTATTCAGGAAAGTGTTGCAGTAAGAAAAAGAAATGACGACAAAATATCAAGCTACAGAGAAAAATGGAGCAACAGATAGCAAAAATCATCAAGAAAAAGAAACTACGCAATTACTAAATAAAGACGAGGATATGAGGCCCCTTTCTCTTCCACCTAACAGATGACCACACAACTTTCCCCTTTCTCTAGTAAATGTAAGAAGAAAAAATGTAAGAATCTACAACTTTTATTTATCAGCCTGAAACTGATTAATTTTCAGGCTATTTCCTCATTTCAAAATAATAAGAATGTGTTTATCGCTACAACCCGAGCGGAACAGGACAGAGAAGAACAGAGCTAACCAAGGACAACTGGAGCAAGTGACAGCCATAGTGCTAAAGGTATTTGTTGTCCAAGAATGAACTGAGATGCGGCAGCATTGAAGAAAGGCTCCAGAGCTGTACGACAAAAAGAAACAGATTTAGACTTTGAATACGGATTATATAATGCAAAACTTTTCTGCAGCGATAGGTGGAATGCGACCTTTGATTGTGTGAGTGAATGAGACAGCAACTGCAGCAAACGAGACATTGCTGGTAACATGGCCAAGCGCATGACAGAAGGCAACAGGGGTGAGCAGCTTCAGTTGTGTTGAATCAATAGGCTACAAAGAGAGGTCGAAAACTCACAGCAAATCAGAAAGTTGCAGTCTTGTGAAAATTCTAAACGAATTAGTCGAGGAAAATGTGGTTTTTTAAAGCTAAAACAATGTTACACAATCGATACCTAAATCTTGTTCTGTAGTTTTATTAATGTGGTGATTTATACATGACAAATTGACAATGATGAACCAAGAATCAAAATGTGTGTTCCGCATTTAGAATTTTACTCATTATGGCCATCGATCTTCATCTTTCACAGTCAAACACAAATCAAATTGGAGATCTCCAGTAATTTTTTCTCCAGAAGAAAATACATATTGAAAAATCAATCACAAGTCACTCGAGGAACTAATTTTCATATCATACTATGGATTTAACTTATATACAATGAGAGTGTAAACATTTTTACACTAATCATAATTTAGCAAGTAACTTGCCTTATTTGCCACATTACCAATCTCATTTTTTATGAGCACATTTACCGATATTTATCATCAACGTGACTCTAAGGTTTCTTTACACTGCCTGTGTGTATAAGTTAAACTCAATCACAAAAACTCAGAAAATATTCAATTGAGTGATAATTAGTCTTAATTTACATAAGATAACATATTTCAATAAAATATCATGAGTAAAAAAAAACACTTACAGCTCTTTTTGGGAGACCTACAGCCCAGCTCACCAAGCAATATACCACCCCAACAGCCAAATGTATAACAGAAACAAAACTGCATATATAATAAAAAAATTATCACAATAATTATTATTAAAAAAACAAAAGGATAAAATAATTTTAAAAAGGTTCCTTATATTACAATCAAATATTGATTACACCAAGAAAACAAAACAAAAAAATCACATTGGAATACGTACTAAGGATAAGGAAAGTAATTGTAGATCTTCTTGTTGAGGATATTGAATATCACATTCAGAAAATACCTACAAAAAAACAAGGTCAAATTAGTCATTTCATCACCAAAACTGTTTTAACAGTTAATTAAAAAAATTAAAATACTGACGGGTAGTTTAGCCGCTAAATAAGAACTAAGTTATTCATGTATTAAATTCCGTATAAATAATACTCCTCATGTTTGGTAACTACTATGTATAAAAATTCAACACAACTAATACGATGTCAGTATACAATTTAAAAACCAATATAATTCATACATGAAATAAGTAACGAGGAAATCTATATATTAGTTTATGCAGGATAACAAATGAAATAACTTATAAATTTCCGTATAACTAATTCCTACCTAAAATAATACGAAGATTATTTCATAACTAATCTTTATATTATTAATATCTACGTAACTTTAACCAGCTACGAAACGATAAGTTGTCGAGACATACCACATGAAGAAGAAAAACCCGGTAGTCAGAGTAGCTTTGTTGAAAAACCCGACTTTAGCATCCCTGGGCGAAGAAAAACAAAGCGGGTCGAAACTTAAATTAAACGATATATATGTCGGGTCGGGTCGGGTCAATAAGTAAGAAATTGAAAATGGACCTTACCCGGAGGAATCGCTGCTTCCGGCGGAAGAAGAAGCCGCAGCGGAGCACGGCTTAATGGATTCCCTTTTTGGTGAAGTTTCGAGAAGAATAGCCGGACGTAATTGTCGTCCCCAAATCAAATTGGGACCGGCAATTAGAGGTCCGACTGGTTTTGCCGTAACAGCACCAGCAGGGAAGTCCCTGTTGCTGCCGCATGTTGCGGCAGTGGTGAACTTCATCACTGCCGCCGGCTTCCGGAGAAGTGGGAGACCGCCGCGAATGGCGGTGGCGCCACCAGTCAACACGCGAGACTCCATTGGCAGTGAGAGAGAAGAGAGAGAGAAAATAATGACTTGTGAACAGAGAAGTACACTGAACAGAGAAGTTTGTAAGAGAAGAAGAGCTGTTAAAAATGGAGGGGGTGTTTTTTAAGGTGACGAATGAACGGTTCGTATTATTTCGATTTATTTGTCTTCTTCCTAAAATATCCTAATAGTATTTCACAATATTTATTTACTTTTTTTTACGGAAAATTATAGCGTGATCTTTGTTTCAAATTATGTGACATCTTATTACTCCCTACAATATAAATTTTTTAAAAGAGTGAAGTATTGAAAGCGTTTTAAAATTTGACGTGAATTATTAGTTTCATCCTTAAATTATTGACAGCTTTAAAATTATTTTTTTACTTGACCAATTGAACTTAAATATACTCCTAAAATCTCGTTAAATTTAGGAGTGTTTTCAACACTTCTCTCGGCTTTTAATTACGAGTCTCATGTTTATACAAGAGTTTGAGACCACTTGTTATGTCATGTGACAGGTCAGGAGTGTATTGGGGGTGTATCTAAGTCTAGTTAATTTAGTAGAGGGATGTTTTTAAGGTTGTCAGTAGTTCGGAGACGAAACTAATAATTTGCGCCAAGTTCAGTGATGTTTTCAATACTTATCTTTTTAAAATGCGTGGTCTAATTAATTTCAAGACATTTTTTAGTATAAGATTAGAAACTTTAAGGTTACTTTTTTTTAACTATAAAAAGTAAAATTTTATTTTACAACAATAGCATAATCATAGTTATTTTATAAGTGAAATCTGAAGAGAATGATATGTATGCAGAACTTATCTTTATCTTGTAAACAAAGTAGAGAGTTGTTTCAAATAGATTTTCGATTCAAATTAATGATGATATTTTTTTAGATTAATTGAATAAAATTATGTTATATAAATTGAGATGTTTAGAGCATAGACTAGTTGATGAAGATTAGTGTTTTCCATTCTCTTGAAGTTTTAAAATAAGTTCTCCATTTTCATCTAATGTATTTTAATTTCGTATCAAGTTCTAATATTTTGAGGATTGCCAATATATCCCAAATTCAACTAATGATGCTACCATATGTTAGTGTATAATTAAGCATTTAATTAGGCTTCAACTTGAGCTTAATATGTAACAAATTAATTAGGCATCACAAAAATATGGTGGTGAATTATTTAACCATATATTTACTACAATATGAGTTAATTAATCAATTAGTAAGGGGTTGTTTTGTTATGAGACAATTCATGCAAAAATAAGTATAATGCTAGTAATTATAATAATTATTAGTAATGTAGGAATTATAATATAAGAATTATTAGGATAATATATAGATCAATATCCTTTGTTATGATCCCCCCCCCCCTTCTTTTTAGGTTGACTTTATTATCACATGGATTAGGGACATGTCACAAATTTGAGAAAAAGAATTAAATATCTTTTTTTTAAAATTGTGAAATGTTTACTTTTTAAACAAAATTAAAAAAAATTCGTATCCATTATATTAGTATTCATACTACAATTAAAGTTAGTTTAATCCATATATTACTAATATATGTATTCTTAGCTTCTAACTAGCTACCAAACAAATGTATTAACTCTAAAGCGAATTACTAATAAATAATAATTAGTTTGTTTTCAATATATATAACTATCTATTTATCACCCAACAAAAACAATCTATTTATTTTACTTGTTATATTCTGTTTGGCACGTCTTTAAAAAAAATATTAATCAAAAATTAATTTGACTAAATTATTTATTTATTCGTTAGTTTTAATTTAATATTTTTATTTTTACTATATTAATTTCTTTGTTTTTACTGAGTAAAGATAAATATAAAAATAATAATTAATTTAAATCAATCATTTTTAGAGTATTTATTGTATTTTTTTGTTTTTATAGATAGGACAATTATATCATGGTGAAGTATATCCCTGGTGACAAATGTCTGTTAAAGATAAAAGGATAGCTTAGATGATTTTTATTTTTTTTATTATTGGAAAATGGAATAAAATAGATAAATATAAAATATATATTATGGATAGTATTATAATATTTTTGTGGGGTCTTATCTTATCCAAGATAGGGATTTGAGAGGCCATAGAAGAAGAGCCTGTCTTGTCCAATGCCTCTATTTTCAATACCCTTATCAACATTTTCTTGTGATAATATTCATTTTCAACTGTAAATTAGTATAAAGGAAAATATTAATGGAAGTAAATACTTTTCAAAAAAAGACATATATTTGAACTCTCAACAACAAAACACCATGAGTAGAAATAGACTATGAACTATTAATTAAAGTACTTTTCTTTAAATATATATATGGTCATGAAATGACAAGTGTATATTATTTTTTAGGGTTGAGATTAATTGAGTGATGGACTTAAGAGGCAATTTAGATTTTGGTGGAAAATGATAGTTAATCACCACATAAAACTTTGTAGTGCGGCTATCAGTATCTTACGCATGATTTTTTTTAAGCGATAGTATATATAAATAAAATAAATAAATAAACAAACATTATAGGTTATATTACAAATAGAGCATAATATAAATAAAATACTATGTACATATATTATTATCATCACGTAACTTGATGAATTTTCATTTTTGGAAATGAACTCAAAATATTCTCATTAGGAAACTCAAACTTTTAACTCAACTAATTAGGGAAGCAGGAGCATAATTATTACCAGTATAAAGCACAAAAATCACATACATTTTGGGCTTAATTACAGAGTCCGGAGCCTAAAGGGCAAAAATAATTGTCAAAAATTCCAAAAGGGCACATCACTTTTTTTTTCTAACCAAAAGGGCAAAATCGCTGCTGACGCAGCGATTTTCCTCTGACAAAATGAGAAAAATCGCTGCCCTAGCAGCGATTTCGTCTAAAAAAAATAAATTAATTAGTAAAAATCGCTGCCATTGTAAAAAAAATAATTATATTTTGCTGTGGCAGCGATTTTAAGTCAGAATTATTTTTTTCCTTACACATCGTTGCAGGGGTAGCGTTTTTCATGCCGAGTACTATTATTTTCATGCCTATTATTAATTATTAATAATATAAAAATGATAA
>JAJOOO010026720.1:0-24327 GCA_029582685.1 Solanum piurae
CGTGTAACTAGGGGGAGAATGTGTGAGACACAAGTGTTTCTTTAATTGTGTGGGCTTATTCCTCTCTATATTTTGTACTTTCTTTTATATAGTGAATTTCTCATATCCTCTTGTGGATGTAGGTCGGTTGTCCGAGGTACGTTAAATATTTGTGTCTTTTGGTATATTTTTCGTTTGTATTATTACTCATGGTCTTTTTAAGTTTGCTTTGCTAGGTTTTGCATGATATCTAATTATTTCAGTCCCAACAAAACCAAACGTGAAAGTAGTTTCCCAGAAGACAATTTTTCTAGTAGCTCTACTCTCGACTTGGATAATATACCCAAAAAGGTACGCTTTCGGCCATTACACATGCTGCCTATTTAGAGACATGTTTATCTAAAGTGGATTCTATTTTTTGTAGTAAGTATCAAACCTGTTATGCCCATTGACTAAGAAGCTAGGGGTGGACTCAACAACTACATGGACCTCTTCCTTTCATCGGCCATCACTATTAGTCATCTTTGTTATCACAATCACTACCACCATTACCGTCATCAAACATCTCTATCATCACAAATACCATCATTATCAACCACTACTATATATCAAGCATTTGCTATATTTTTTATTTTTTATCGACATAAACAATGGGTTAACATTATATAATTTATTAGTAGTTTTATATGTTTTTCTCATAATTAAGGAAACAATCACTTATTCATTCTTTGAGATGATTTAGTTTAAAATCAGGATATTCCATCGAATCATAACTAGGGTTATAGCTTAGGATGAATTCACCTTCTTAATTAATGGAATAATTTACTTGGCTAAATTTGAGTGAAAAGAAGAAGAAATTGATTAATTTAATTTGTTTACGTGCCAATGGGGAGTGCAATACCTATAAATTTGTCATGTCATTATTAGGTGTTCATGAGATGTATATATTTCAAGAAAAAGTGTTTATCTGATCACTAGATAAATTTAAGTATCCAATTTACAAATTCTGCCAAATTTGAGGGACTATCTAGGCATTATTTAGATAAAATTATCTGTATAGTCCATTCTAAACATACTTATAAACAAGTAACATATACTATATAAAGAAGCTTCTAGAGATAAAGTGAACTCTATATTAATTAGAGTTGCAATAACAAATACATCAAAACATTAAAGTGTTTCACCAATAAAATCATTTTTTTATGTCCAAAGAACGAAATTCCCAAACCGTTATAGGAATAAACTAATCCAATGGAAGCTCCATTATGTGGAACACCGGAAAAAGTTCAGTATTGTTGGTACATCATGAAGCAGAATTTCTTACTGATCAGACTGTTAAATTGTTAGAGGCTTATAAATACAAAGTTGACATTTCTAGAATTTTGAACCTTTTTGTTTCTTTGATATAATAACTAAATTCCGTGTGACTTTTTATATATATAGAGAGAGAGAGATCGAAATGATATGCTCTTTGTTATCTCATTTATGATTTTAGCATCGTCCATTTTTAAATTTCATTTATCTTGTAAATTTTGAACTTCTCTTTTTCCTTGTTATTATAGCACTTTTAAATTTTTACAAATTTATCTATCCTCTAAGAAAAAATAATTCTACATTAGTGATGGATGCACAAGAAATTACGATGACGGGAGGGAAGAGAAAGAGCACGAGAAAGACATGATAAGAGATGATCTGTCTATCATTATTACTTGAGATAATATTTTTTGTCTTTTATTGGATGTAGTAAAACAAAATGAGGAGATCTAATTTTCATGACAAAAAAAATTTCCTTTCTATTTTTATTTTATTTTATTGGATGTAGGCAAAAAATAATAATTGGTAACTCCTTTCTTATACTTTGTTAGATCATCTAATTACATATCTATGAAATAAAATTACCTCAAAACATTTTATCCTATTATGTTTTTCTTTAATAGTATCTAATATATATATTCAATATTTATTTGTTTTTGGCAAGTCATAAATAAATTGGAATAGTATTTAGAAATATATTTTTTAGGATCTTCTCTAGTTTTAAGTAATCCAATTACAAAAAAAAAAGTATGTATAGCTTTTTATGTAATCAATCTAGTTAAGATTGCACACATCATTTATAATATAAGTTGATTAATATGTGTTATTTGAAAATTTGAAGTGCAAAAATAAAATATGAAAAGAGATAAAGTCGTCATTGAAGTTGTCACGCATTTTCAAAAAGACACATAAGTGTGGGTGTCCTATTACCCTATTGAACAATTTAAGAGTGTTATAAATATCCCACTTTTCACCCAACCTCAATTGCAAGAAAAGAAGTGCAATCACGCACTAATTGTTGTTTGCCACATATTAATATTTTTTAATTTTTAATTTTTAGTTTCATTTTCATTTTTTCTAATTTTGTTAACTTTATTTTCATTTTTTTCCTCTTTGTTCAACAACCTTCATTACTCAAACCCTTTGTTCTTTGTTGTAAATCCTCTAAAGTAGCAGCCATTGCCGCCTTCAATGTAGCCTCCATGATGTTTCCTTGTTACAACACTATTTATGCCACTAAATCATCACTAAAAAAATCAATTCAACTCTCAAGTTACTAAAGCAAGGTAATGGAGATCTTTATTCAGACCAAAAATAAAAATAAAAATGGAGTTTCATAGTACTCTCTAATCAATCGAATAATGGAGTTCACATTTGTTTTTGTTTTTAAAAAAAAAAGAGGATAAAAGAAGAAAAAGAAACAAAGAAAATCAAGAGACTAGAAAAGAAGTGATAAAAATGAATGAAGTAAATGAATCTTCTAAGTTGAAGAAGATGAAGAAAAGGCAATTGGGTTTTTGAATTTGGGTGAAGAAGATAATGGAAAAGAATGAATTGAGAAAGTTCAATGTTTTTTAAAAAGTAGGGAAAAGAAAGTAATATTTCCAATTAAATAAATGTTAAAATAAATATTTATTTATTTTTTGGCTTGACTCACGCACCAATGGCGATTGAACTATACTCTACTGCCACCAAGGCTCATAATGGGACGACAAAATTTATTATAAATAAGAATAATGGAGCAATAGGACTCCGGCAAAGTTTAAATGTCTTTTTGAAAATTCAGGACAACTTCAGTGGTGACTTTATGTCTTTTCTCGAATTTGAATAATAAACAAACATATTCAAATGATACCTTTGTGTACAATATTATTTTTATAATTTTCAATGATTTCAAAGTGCATGGATATATGTAGTTACGGAAGTTATGGCTCCTGCGGCAATGTCAATGCTTTCCAAAGAAAAGAAAAAAATTGATGCAATGATAATCAATGTAATTTCACCGGATTCACATTGCTTTGAGCTCCTGGCACAAGCTGTAGCCTTTAAAATCATCGTACTCAGTAAGTATTTATAATTCTATCTTCCACTTATGGTTATAGAAGGTAAAGTAGGTTATTTTAATTAATACACTATAAGAAAAATAATTAGCTATAAAATCCATCTTAATCTATTGTTAAATAGACTGTCACTAAATAAATTTCTTATAATCCACATTGTCACGATCCGAGCCTACACCCTGGACGTGGCTGGCACTCGAGAACCATTGCTAGTCCCCAAGCAAACCCTCATCCTGGCTGGCTACAAGCGGAAGACTAACTCAAACATACATAAGCTTAAAACTGAATTAAATTCATTGAACTCCAATAGTGAACTTTAAGAAATTCTGAACAATACTCAAAAGAAAGTAAATATAGAAAACTCTTCAACTCTGTCTATCTATGAAGCCTCTACTATTACATAAAGCTATCGGGACAAGACCCACGCCATCTCAAAACTACTAATTGTAAGGTAACGATAAAGTCCTCCGGTATATAAGAAGGCTCGCCAAAGCTGACTAGAATATCACATGACCTGAACGAAACACATGTTGATGATCCTGAATACCTGTATCTACATCATGAATTTCAGGCCAAATGACTCAGTACATGGAATGTACGAGCATGTAAGGGGAATTCTAAAACATAAACATAAGCTTGAACTTGATTAAAAGGAAACATACTTACGTTTTCTTAACTCCTTCAACTAAACTCAACACAAGAATAAGATACTCAAATCAAAGATATGATACTCAACTCAAGATACTCAAGGATAAAGAAACAATGTTAGATGCGATATATGGAAAAAATTTAAAATAATAGATAATAACTTAATTTGTATATAAAAATACAGTATAACTCTGTGGGAGGTTCTCTAACCGACAACCATCACTATGAGCTATGTGATGATACAACGTCTAGCCCACGCTGCCAGAACTGTCCTATCATTTGCCGGGGTATAGAACCTACTACTAAGTGGATCCACTAGTCTATGCTAAAAAGCATTAAGGAATCATCTAAAAGTATGCCCCTTTCTACCCACGTTGGTTACATGGTTTATGAGGGTTGTGAGTTGTATGAACTCTCCCCCATATTGATGCTCAATACTACTATCACGACCCGAGCCCACACCCTAGACTTGGCCGGCACTCGAGAACCATTGCTGGTCCCCAAGCGAACCCTCATCCTGGCTGACTACAAGCGGAAGACTAACTCAAGCATACAAAAGCTTAAAAACCAAATAAAATTCATGAAACTCAAATACAAAGCTTTAACTCAATTGATTTACTCTGAATATAAATAGAATATTCAACTCGCCATAAAATAGGAAACTTAAGCCTTTAAAACATTTAACAAAATAAATGAACAGACTTCTGAAACTCTATTGTCTATCTATGAAGCCTCTAACTGACAAAGATAGAAGTCAGGACAAGACCCACAACATCCTAACAACTGATATAACTGAAAATACAAGTGGAACCCTCTGGAAGCAAGGAGGCTCACCATAGCTAACTCGAACTGCATGTGGTATCAACAAAGCTGTTGTTGATGACCTTGAATACTTGTATCTGTATCATGAAACGATGTAGGCCAAATGGCTCAGTATGTGGAATGTACGAGCATTGAAGGGGAATTTGAAACCATAAACATAGGCTTGAACTCGATAAAAAGGAAACATACTTACCTCTTCTCAACTCAACTCAACTCAAAGAAACATGGTTCAACTCGACTCAGAGAAAATGAGACTCAGCTCAATAAGGAGATATTCAACTCAGTGAAAGAAGGAACAACTCAATAATAAGATACTCGACCCTGGATACTCAACTCTGGATACTCAACTCTGGATACTCAAATTAATATAAAGCAACAATAAAAAGATGCAATATATGGAAAGCTTTTAAAACAGTAGAAAGCAATTCAATTTATTTAAGATACAATAATAACTCTGTTTGTATGCAAGGATACAAAATAACTTTGTTTGTATATGAAAATACAAAATAAACTCTGTGTATATAAAAATATAAAATATCTATGTGGGAGTTTCTCTAATCGACAACCATCACTACGAGCTAAGTGATGATACATCATCTTGCCTCACGCTGCCAGGGCCGTCCTATACCTTGCCGGGGGTATAGAACCTAACTAACTAAGTGAATCCACTAGTCTATGCTGAAAGCATTAAGGAATCATCTAAAAAGTATGACCCTTTTCTACCCATGCTGGCAACATGGTTTATAGGGGCTGTGAGTTGTTTGAACTCTCCCCTATATCGATGCTCAATACTATTCCCAAAATATACTAGATCATACGTCTAAAAACATAACTCTTTCTATGGTTTGAGATTATTACTCAAAAACTAGCTTAAAAACTCTCTTGGAAATTGGTGTTTCCTCTTTTGGAAATTGGTGTTTCCTCTCTTGTTTAAATGTGAAAACATTTTAAATCTTGGGAATACTTAGTTCCCGTATAATCTTTTGAAGAAATGATCTTCACTCTTACTCTTTACTCAACTCAAAACTCAAGTCTTAAAACAAGTTTAAAGCATTTGCAAAAGACTTCTTAAAATAGGCCACAAAGGAACTGAACGCCGACTCACCGGGAAAGAAGGTAACACCTTACGATGGTAATCGATGCACACTTCCTCCTCTCACTTTTGGAACATACCTCCCGCCCAAATTTCGACCCATCCCAGAAGAGGTTGAGGATGCTAGTTTAGAGATAGATTCACCCAACTCCGTCCAACTCCAGAGTTTTGATACTTCTAGGCCAAATAGGAAGCTACAGTTTTATGGGGTCACTATAGATACAAATCCTCAAGTGAAGAAGGAATTGGGAAAAACGCTCACTTATGTCCCTCCTATCTCAAAAGATGGTAAAGTTTATGTGAAAATTATTGTAGAGGATATAATGGAACAGTCAAACTACTGGCAGAATTCATTGATTGGGTATGTAATTGGTGATACACCTGTAACACCCCGACTTTTCTAAACGTCTAAATTAATTCGTACATTCGTGGAAAGACAAAGAGGGTGAGTAATAAATTAAGAATGATGTGGTATGTCATATTTTAAGTGTTCAAAGGTTGTATCTCAAGTTTTCAAGTAAGGTAAGTCGCAAAATAAAAGTGGGCGAAAGTTATCGTAAGTTCCTTTTTAAAGATTTCTCTGAAATTTGGGTCAAATGTTTCGGAAGTTTTCTCCCAATATATAATGAGTTATGGGGCCCACAACCCATTAAATTGAAGTCCTACGAGTCTACTTTGCAACAAAAAAACCTCGTATCAAACCGACATCAGAGTAAAATGTTATGAGGGTTTTACTAGGGACTACCGGGGCAGAATCCGGGTCGGGTCAAAAATATTGTATGTCGGCTTATTTAACGTTTTAAGCCATGAAAACATTTCATTTCAGTGGATTTCTAGCATGATGCAGGTTAGTTTTTGACGATTTCTACCATTAAATATTTCCCCCGTTCCTAGAAACGTAATCCCTACACGTGGCATTCGTTTTTTCCTTCTATTAGCTGCGTTTGGAGCTGGTTTTTGAAGATATAAATATGCAGTTAGTGGTGTTTTTTCAAGGTTTAAACTTGGTTAACTAAGGTAATCATCTCAGGACTCTTTTATGATTGTTTTTATGAATTTCTACGGACGTTTCGACAAGTTGGGGCAATATGGCAAATCTGCCGATTTAAGAATAATTATGAATTGTTTATAGGTGCGTACCAGCTGTGTATATATATTTTTTGCGAAGACATAAGGAACAACTTTCGTGAAGGAACTACGGTCTTTTGAGTGTTCATTGGAAATGTATGTTAAGGTTATTCCCTTCGTTCGACATGTTTCCTTAGAGGTAGTTAACATTGGTGATCTTGTAGATGTAGTTGTTAGTGGTTGGCTGATTGAGTGGCTATAAACCCTCATTTTAGGGACTCACGATTTGTTAAGAAAGACCCTAAGTTAGGAACGACTTGGATATTATTCATACATATTATTTATAGCTAAATTGCTCGCCTTTAACCTATTCAATTGTTTGTTGTCGCCCTTGGAGCTATTGTGGTTAGTTGTTGAGCTATGAACTGCCTATGGGGGCTATGATCTTTTCTAATAGGACTATGTTATTTCCAAAGAGGGCTATGTGTTGCCCACGGGGATATATTGAGGCCAAAAAGGGTTATGTGTTGCCTACGGGGGTATTTTGACGCCAAAGAGGGCTATGTGTTGCCCACGAGGCTATATTGATGCCAAAGAGTGTTATGTGTTGCCTACGGGGCTATTTTGATGCCAAAGAGGGCTATGTGTTGCCTACAGGGCTGTGTTGATGCAAAAAAGGACTATGTGTGGCCCACAGAGCTATGATGTTGCCTAACAGGGCTATGCGCTGCCTACGAGGCTATATCATTGCCAAAAAGGGCTATGTTACTTCTTACAAAGACAAGGAGCTACCGATAAGGTTATGTAGATTGATTTGGCACCTTCTGTCCTTATGGGGGCCTAAGTAGGTGGTATGTTGTTTGTACCTACCGGGCTTATGGGGGCTTGGTTAGGTTGATGTTTGATCATTGTTGTATTTTATTAGATTCAATAGTGGGTTGGAATGCTTATCTACATTTGATTTCCTTACCTTATTGCTTTTGGTATATTATGATACTTGCTCATTTAGTCTACAATATTTCATACTATGTACATTATTTTGTACTGACACCCCATTGCCTGGGGGCGCTGCATTCATGCATGCAGGTCCCGACAGAAGACCTAGTAGACCTCCTCAGCAACAGGATTGACCTCTATCCGATTGGCTAGCCCCTTTCCTCCGGAGCTGCCAGAGTTGGGAGGTTTGTTACCTTTTGTTGTATATATCTTTATGGGTAGGCTGGGGCTCTGTCCCGCCAATCTTTACTACTCTTAGAGGCTTGTACACTAGTGTGTGGGGTGTACATCTAGGTTATGGCCATGCTGGCCTAGTTTTGTTGCTTTGCTGAAGCTTGTGAGTTATTTGATGTATTGTCTTGATATATACCTGCTTCCAGTTTTTGTATAAATATCATGGTGGCCTCGACGGCCCAGTCAGAACTTCTGTGCTAGTTGGCTATTTCTTTATATTAACTCTTGGGAGTAGCTGTTTCTTTTATATATATGTTGACAGTGCCCTTACCAGCCGAGGGCTTAGTTTTAAGCCGGGATATACTAGTTTGTTTTCTTGATTGCGTGTGTCTGCCATGCGCTAGTAGAAAATGGTTCAGCAGGGTCGGCTCGGGCCTAAGTTTTGGCATTAGAAGCCAGTTGCGCCACTTGAGTTTGGGGCGTGACAGTACCATACCTAAAATCAATTGAGAACTATGTTGATAACATCTAGAGCTGCGAGATAAATCCCCAAATCTTACTCCATGACACTGGGTATTTTATATTTTGATTCAGTTCAGCTGGAGATCGGGATAGGGTTTTGTTAAATGGCCCATACACTTTTCATAATAAACCCTTTGTGGTTCAGCCATGGGAAATTGATTTTGTGTTTGATCCAAATTGCATAACCATTATACCACTATGGATCACACTACCAGGTCTACCGGTGGGCTACTGGTCAAGTGAGGCTCTGAGCAAGATATCTAGTGGTATCAGGCAACCAAAGCATATTGATCAGTTCACAGCAAGCATGGAGCACATTTTGTATGCTCTTATATGTGTTGAAGTAGATGTATCGCAACCTCTGGTTGAAGCCATTGATATGATTACTCCTACTGGCAACTTCCATCAGCCTTTTGAGTATGATTGGAAACCCAAATTTTGTGGACATTGTCTTCGATTTGGCCATCAAACAGATGAGTGTAGATCTGGACAGGACAACCCCCGAGAAGAGGAATTTAAGGAGGGTCAAAAGAGGAAGAAAAGGAATAGAAGAAGAAGGAAACCTGTGCAACAAGGCTGGAAAGTAAAGGAACCCTCCAAAGAAGCAACAAAAGATGTGTGGTAACTACTGTGAATTCAGTGCATTGTATGATGGGACAACCTAACCAAGGTGAACCTAGTACTTCCAGGGGTGGGAACAAGTTCACACTACTGTTGAGTTTAGAAATTGAAGGGGATACATCAGGGGATCCTGGTGAAGCTCCTAACTTAGTATGTTTATTGCTACATGGAATGTGAGGGGATTGAATCAACCCCTCAAGAAGAAAGAGCTCAAACTCTTTCTCTGAAAGCATAATGTTGACCTATTAGGTATTTGGAGACTAGAGTCAAGCAACTTAAGTCTCAAACAATCCTCAATAAAGTGGGAAATGGATGGAATTCTAAATGCAACTACCCAAAAGCTGTAAATGGTCGAATATGGCTGCTCTGGAAATCTAATGCACAAGTGCAGGTTGTGGAAACAAATGAACAATAAATTCATTGCTATGTGGAGAACCAATCTGGATCTTTCAAAACCCATGGCACAATTGTCTATTCCAAGAATATGATTACTAAAAGAATCCCGTTGTGGGCTGCACTAGTAAGAATAGGGGCTACAGTCACAGACTCATGGGTGTTAAGTGGAGACTTCAATTCAGTACTGAGCTCAGATGATAGGTTGGGTTCCCTTATGACACCTGTTGAAACCAAGGATTTTAGAGAATGTCTTGATACACAGCAACTTACACCATTGAAGTCGAAAGGTTGTTTTTATTCTTTCTGCAATAAACAGGAGCTGGATCATAGAGTGTACTCAAGAATTGATTGGACCTTTGGAAATTATAAATGGATTCAGGTATATGGGAATGTGGAATCAGATTACCTAGCACCAGGGGTGTCTGATTACTCCCCAGTGCTATTACATTGCACACCATGTGTGATTTCTAGGCCAAAGCCATTCAAATTATTCGAAACTGTCATGGATCATCCTAATTTTGCTGATATTGTCGCTGATACATGGGCACAAAGGTATAATGGCACAAGGATGTATCAACTGCACATGAAACTTAACGCACGGAAGGTTAACCTGAAGGACCTCAACACTTATCTAGTATCCTATGCTAGTCACCTGCAACAAACTAGACAAAAGCTGGAGATAACACATGACATGCTAGCTTCCTTCCATTTAAACCAGCAACTGATAAATGAGGAATGCAACCTTATTCATGAAATGCATAAGTGGAGTATGGTTGAGGAGAAGGCACTTCGACAAAAATCTAGAGCTACTCGGATAGCTTGTGGAGATTCAAATTCAAAGTACTTCCATGCTCAATGCAAAATTAGAGCCAGCCGAAATGCAATCACTACAATCTATGATTCCAAAGGAGTGAAACTATCAGATCCGCGACTGGTTGAGGAGGAATTTATTCAGTTCTTTACCAATCTGCTGGGCACAAATGCACCAGATAGAGTTCCCAACAGAAATTCAGTGGTGATCAAGAATGGCCAGTGCTTAGTGAAACAACAAAAATTGCTCTGATTCAGGAGATCACAGAGGAGGAGAATACAGCTGCGATAAAGGACTTGCCTGTGGATAAAGCACCAGGAGTGGATGGCTTTCCTATTGAATTCTACACCAAACAATGGCAGACTGTTAAAACAGATGTGATTTGATTCTGCAATAACCTTGATCCCAAAAGTACTTAGCCCTACAGTGGTTAAAGATTATAGACCCATAGCATGTTGTACCAATGTTTATAAGATCATTACGAAAGTTTTGATAAATAAGATGAAAGGAGTTATGAACACTATCATCAGCCTCTCTCAATCAGCTTTTATTGAGGGTAGATCTATTATTGACAACATATTATTTAGTCATGAATTGCTAAAGTAGTACTCTAGAAAAGGGCTTTCACCCAGGTGTGTTTTGAAAGTTGACTTGAGAAAAGCTTACGATTCTATAGAATGGTGCTTTCTAAAGAGTATGTTGGTTGAACTGGGCTTCCCTCAGAAGTTTATTAGCTGGATAATGGAGTGTGTCACTACTGTATCGTACTCATTGGTGCTCAATGGAGGTTTAACTAAGCCTTTCCAGGGAAAGAGAGGAATAAGACAAGGTGACCCCATGTCACCCTACTTATTTGTAATTGCAATGGAATACCTGCATACGGAGCTGCAAATGTTGACAATGAACCCAAAATTCCAGTTTCACCCTAGATGCAAGAGGCTTGGAACAATTCATATATGTTTTGCTGATGACTTACTGATGTTCTGTAAAGATGAAAGCACATCTATTGAATTAATCCAAGAAGCCTTTAACAAATTCTCTACAGCTTCAGGTCTACAAGCAAATATAGACAAAAGCTCCATTTTTATTTCTGGGGTGAAGAATCCAACAAAGAATCAGTTAATACAGCAGCTGGGCTATTGTGAAGGAACCCTACCTTTCAAATACCTTGGGGTTCCTCTTTCATCAAAGAAACTAACAGTGGACCAATGTTTACCTTTGGTGGATAAAATTCTGGAGAGGATGAGATGATGGACAACAAAGTTGCTAGCTTATGCTGGCAGGCTCCAATTGATAAAAGCTATAGTGTTTGGCATACAAACATATTGGGCACAAATATTCCTCCTTCCAAAAAAGATAATGAAGTTGATCAATAGTCACTGCAGGATATTCCTTTGGACTGGATCCATAGGCCCTACAAAGAGAGCACTGGTTTCATGGGAGAAAGTATTTATGCCTAGAGCTGTAGGAGGCCTAAGTGTCCTAAATTTGTACAACTGGAATAAGGCAGCAGTACCAAAACAGTTATGGGCCATATAATCAAAAGCAGACAGCATGTGGATAAAATGGGTACACATATACTATATGAAAGGGGAAACACTGCAAACATGCAACAAACCCAGGAATGCAACCTGGGTGATCAGGAAAATAATTGAATCCAGGAGAACTATCATGCAAGCACCAGGACTTCAGGGCAATCTACATACAAGACTTAAAATGCTGATAATAGGGGCAAGGTTTTCCATTAAAACCCTGTATATTGCTCAAATGCCACAACTCCCAAAAGTTCCATGGAAGTGTATTACTCTACAAATAAGAATTCACCCTAGACACAAGTTCATATTATGGTTGGCTTTACTGAAGAGACTAGCTACTGTTGATAGACTTGCAAAGTTTGGAGTGCAAGTTGATTCTTTATGTGTGTTTTGCAAGGATGCTATGGAAGGGCATGATCACCTATTCTTTGACTGCCTCATTACAAGGAAGTTATGGTACAAGATAGTGACATGGTTGGGATTTACCAGAACCATTGGGGGTTGGCAACAGGAGGTAGATTGGATCATCAACTGGGCAACAAAAAGGAGACAAGGTGCTATCATATGTTGTGCTTTTGCAATGGTGATCATTGGTATATGGAGGGAAAGGAATATGATCATATTTCAAAATGGTAACTACCAAATTGACAGAGCGTGCAAGGAAATAGCTATACACATACACATCAAGGGCAAAAATCAGAAGACCTGGTACTCACAGTTGCAACAACTAGCTCCAATACCATGAAGTCCTGTGAAGTGAAATAGGTAGCGGATAATGCAGTTTTTTTGTTTGATTGTTTTTTCTATTCCGTTATCATGTAATGAAAGTGACTCCTTAGGTATGTTAGAAGCGAGTCCTGCGTAAGATTTTCTTTTCTTTGAGAGGCACCTGGTCAACAAGTGTCTAGAGCTGTAAATATTTCACTTTTGGAAATAATTTTTTTTTATTTACCAAAAAAAAGATACTACTCCTCTCAAAGATACTCAACTGATGGAGTTCATGCGGAATTTATGGGCATGAACGACTCAACTCAAGGGTCTACATAACAATATGGAACTCATGTATACAACTCTTCTCATTCTCATACTTACTTCCTCAAAACTTAGCTCAAATCGACAGTTGATCTCAAAGGATTCACAATTGAACTCAAAGACTTTCTTGAACTCTACTCTTAACTCTTTCTTGAATTTGAATTATGAATTCAGGAGTTATGATTCATGATATGAAGGATCTCAATAACAATATAGCAATTCGATAATTAGGAATAGAACTTTTAAAAGAAACATGAACTCAAGAACTCAAAGTCAACTTATCTCAAGAATACTTAAATCTAGGGAAAGTATCTTAGATTACTCTTTTACTGATCTGAAAGTAGATGTAGGGTGTGAGGATGAACTAGTCCAACACTATGATAGTCTTACATACCTGGAAGAACAAGGTTCTTGAAGAATCTTGAAGAATTATGAAGAACTTGATTAAAAATCTTGAAACCCTAGTTTGACGGTAAACGATCAAGAAAACCTTTCTTGAGATTCTTGAATTAGTTTCTTGAAATCTCTATGGACAAGAATTATGATTTTCATTAGTGATTCATAATTGTATGTAGGAATTTGAGTTGAAAAGAATGAAATTTTTGAGAAAAACTTACCTTGAAGAAGAATCTTGAAAAAGATTGGAAGAATCTTGAAAAAGATTGAAAGAATCTTGAATGAAGTCTTCTACTTTGATTTTTCCTTAGGGTTTTGTCTTAGGGTTTTAGATAGAAGAGAATGATGGATTAAAAGATGAAAATTTGATTGTTTTGAGCCTTTTATTAGTCAAGAAATTCGTTTAGGGTTTTCTTGGAGGTAAAAAAACAAAAACAAACCTTTTTAATGTTTTCCTGTTGGCTAAATTTGTAACAGTACTGTATAGGTTACTAAAATAGTCATAACGTTTTACTCAAAAATTGGATTGACGCAAAATTGGTGGCGTTGGAAAGTAGATTCAAATACCTTTAATTTCATAGGTTATGGCTCACGTAACTATTTATATTCTAAGAGATATGGTCGTTGGAAGTTGACCCAAGTAGAATCTTACATCAAAACTTAGTCGATAAGGAAACTTCAAGAACACTTATCAAGAACTAATCAAAAAATTAAATTGCTCAATATTTATGGATAGATTCGCAAAAGAAACTCGTGATTGGCATGTGGGTGAACGAACCTAATACTATGGAAGCTTACATACCTCTTAGGGATCAAACCCAAGGCCAAAATTCACAACAAAACTCAAGAACCTCGACAAACGCCTTGATCCTTTCCTCTTTTCTCTTCTTGAACTCTCAACTAAAACCCTAGGCGTATATTAGGATTATAAAACTGAACCTAATAGGATTAGACCCTTAAAACCTTACTAAAAATGAATTAAATCTGATTTTGTAAGGAAAGACCAATATACCCCTCACTATTTTTGGGTAACTTTCATTAACTGGACAACCTGACTTCAAAAGGGCATATCTCACTCATCCGAACACGAAACTTAGCAAACTCATTGGCGTTGAAAAGACAATTCAAACAAATTTCATTATCTATCTTGTAGCCCACCTAACTCATCATGTACTAGGAGTTATGGTCGTTTAAAGTTGAGCCAAAACTCATAACTTAAGCATAACTTGCAAAATTTCAGATTTGCTATTTCCAATTTAGTTCTTTTTGGAACTCAAGGTGCTACATCTAGTGACCTTAACACTTAAGAAATTTTGAATTCCTCGGTAAAACTTACTCACTACGAAGGATGGTTTGAGTCATAGCTCAAAACATTTCCAGGGTGTTACAGCTACTCCCAAAATATACTAACTCATATGTTTAAAAACATAACTCTTTCTGTGTTTTGAGATTATTACTCAAAAATATTTCTCTTAAAAGAGATGGTACTCAAACTGCTCAAAACTCTTTTGAAAATCTCAGTTTCCTCTTATCCTAAATGTAAAAACATTTACTCTTGGGAATACTTAGTTTCCATATATCATTTTAATGCAAATGAACTCAGCTCTACTCTTCCTCAACTCAGTGCTCGTGTTTTTAAAACAATTTGTAAAAAGACTACTTAAAATGAGGTTCATGCTGAATTATGGACGTGAACGACTCAATTCAAGGTTTTCAATAACAATGCATAGAACTCAATACTTGGAACTCAACAACTCTTGAACTCAAGGACTCAATGATACTACTCATATCGAGACTGCTCGACTCATAAGGTTTGTGCAGAATTATGGGCATGAACAACTCAAATCAAGGACCTTCATGGGTGACATGTAGTAGTCCCACAATAAGAAATATAATCTCAAAAGGGTTAGGAACTCAATACTCAAGAACTTAGAACTTGAAGATACTACTTCTCTCAAAGATACTCAATTTATGGAGGTCACGAAGAACTTATGGGCATGAACAACTTCACTCAAGGGTCGACATAACAATATGGACTCATGTATACAAATCTTTTCATTCTACTCTACTCTTAACTCTTCCTTGAATTTGAATTATGAATTCAAGGATCATCATTTGATATATAGGATCTATCAATGATTAAATGAAGTTTAGATAGTTGATAATAAGAAATGAGCGAAGACACAAACTGGAGGATACTGGCGTGACGTGGAAGATTAATTAAACTTTTGGTCGCGAAATAAATTTTGGGACAGTGAACTCCGTATCCTCTCCACGACGTGGAGAGGGGGGTACTTTTCTGGGGACTGAATGTTTAAAACACCTTCGCGAGAGGAGCTGGGTACGTATTTTTTGCCCGATTTTTTTCTTCCTCTTCAAAACTCGAGTCAACTCATACCTACTGCAATTCTAATATCAAAATTCACGAATTCTTTTAACCCAGAACAATATCAGCAAAACCCACTCAAGGAACTATCACTTAACTCATCTTATTCAAAAACCTTCACCTCTAGAACTCAATGAGAACTTCAATATCAAAGAACGAAGCACAAAACTTCAAGAACTCAACAAGATTATCAATATACTAATTCTCATGGATGAAATTAGTAAAAGAAACTCATGATTGGCGTGTGGGCGAACAAACCCAACACTATGGAAGCTTACATACCTGAAAGAACCATCTTCTTGAAGAACTTGAAGGAAAATCTTGGAAGATGAACCCTAGCCTTAGTGTTTCTTGAATTTCTTGAGCGTATAATTTTAGAAGTGAATGAGAGGGTTTGATTTATGAAAACTAATTTTTCTACATGTTTAGGGTAATTTAGATGGCCTCCTAAGGGTTTTTAGGACTAAAATACCCTTAAAGAAATAAATAAAATGAGCTGGATGTCTGAATAATTTTTCAGCAGGCAGTGAGGTCCATATTGACTCCATAATGCAGACCCATCGCGGAGTTGCTGCCATGTTTGAGCGTCGTTAGCAAATCAGTCATATCCTTTTACTCAGAGCTCGAAATTTAGCAAACTTGGTGGCGTAAATAGGACTTGAAGACCTTTACTTTGATATCTTGTGGGTCTCCTAACTCATCATGTACTGAAAGTTATGATTGTTTGAAGTTGACCCAAAACTTAGAAGAACTTAGGAATGACTTGAATGAACTCTCTTTAGTTCTTTTTGGAACTCAAGGTGCTATATCTAGTGACCTGACCTTAACACTTAATTTTTTTTTAATTCCTTGGTAAAATCTTACTCACAACAAAACATGGTTCGAGTCTTAGCTCAAAAAATTTCTAGAGTGTTACACACATGTTAAGTAAGATTAGTGATTACTTTTATTATTAAGCGACTTAAATCATCCATTGATATTTTAAAAAAAACTAATATATGATAAGTGGTTATTTTGTAACATTATTGTTACACTGAGTAAAATTCAGATGGTATCCATGGAATTAAATAGTCACATAATGTTTCGATGGATATGACATGGATCTCTTTTATACGTTTTATTGTTGTAGGGGTAAAGTTTATTTTAAGAAATATATATATATATAGGGAGAGAGAGAGAGAGTCCATATGCAACTAACATAATTTTCTGATAATTCATTGTTAAATAGAACTAGTGACAGATTGTTGTTATTAAGAGATGAAAGCAATCCGTTGTTAGTTCTTTTTTGTTATAGTTATATGATAAACATTTGTTTTGTAACAATATTCCTGTCATAATAGATAAAATTTAGTAAATGTATGTGAAATTAACTATTTGCATAATGTACAATATTATTCAATTTTAATTGTTAGCTTCTCGATATAATTATGCAGTTGCCTATGATGAACTCAATGAATTATTAGTAAAGAAAGCTTTGGACAATGGAGCTTACATTTGCTCGAAGAAGCCACTCGTCGAGCAAACTGTAACATTCTTGTGGCAATTTGTATGGAGGGAGAAAATACAAAGAGAGAAATCAATAAAAAGAGTAGAAACAAAGAAAGATTATATCAATGTTGATGATAATAATTATTTTGTTGAAGATGAAGAACAAGCTCGAGAGAAGAATATGTCTATTAATATCTAGGAACAAAGCAATAATAGCAATGTTGTATCAAATGGAAAACACAAGTTGAGGAGGAAGAGAGGCTGAAAAAGCAAAAAAGAGATTAATGAAGGAAATAAGACTATTATGCGTAAGGACTGCTTAAAATGGACTAATAATCTTCAAGTCAAATTCACAGAAGCTGTGGAACAACTTGGTGAAGGAAGTTAGTTTACTCACTACTAATTTATTGTCTACAATTTGTTTTTAAATAAATATAGCGATATACTTAGTAAGACTTTACACTTATAGCTAACGTCAATTTGTTTGGAATTAGGGAGTAGTGATTATTGTATTTATATATATCTCAGCTTGACAAAGAAATACTGAAATATTGATTAAATTAATTTTACATTCTAATAAAACATGTATGATGTTTTCCGTCAACCATCCGTGAAGTGATGAATATACCGGATCTTACCATTAAGCAAATTTCAAGTCGTCTTCAGGTACATTATCCTTACAAAAATTAAAGTGGTAACTTATGTATCATATAATTATGTTTGTTCGGTCGGGGGAAATTAATTTCCAAAATAAAGAATATTTGTTATAAAGTTACTTTATGTTACTTGGTAACTAAAACATACTTTGCTTGGAATGATTTTTCATCAAACACTTCTAAAATTCACTTTTTATACAACGATTTTAATTTTAATTTTAATTTATATCAAAATCATTTATTAGATAAAATAATAATTTTACATCACTTCCACCAATAAATGTTTGGAAATTATTCTCGTCGTTATTCTAAACTTTTTTTTTATAAAAAATTCTATTGCATGCTTAGATATAGAAGTTATTTGTTGCTAATTTTTATTTTATTGTAATGACTATTCAATGAAATAAAATTATTGTCAATCTTTAATTCAAAAGGTTTTAATCTTTCATCCATTACCAACAAAAATGTTTTTTTTATTAGAAATGACTTTGTGTCATGCGTTTCATGTCACACCTAAAAACGATGAGTTGAGATGATAATTATATATATCCATGGTCCAACTCTCCTTTGATTTTTTTTCTTCTTTCAGAAATGTCGTAGCAAAGATGAGAAACTTCAAGAAGAGAGAGAATATATTGTCACGAATCCTCAAGTGGTTCTCAACAAAGAAATAGCTATGTCACATCATTAGAAAGAACAAAAAGAAGGAACTGTGAAAAATATGGGAAAATGCCTCGCTTCAAACAAATGTTCCAAATCATACCCAATGAGTCCCAGAGTTCCCACCAGTTAATACCAACAACATTTTGCTAGTTGAACTCAGCAGCAGCTCCATCACCCACAACTTCAGGTTCAACCCAACTACCTCAACCCAATTTTGTTGGCCCAAAATGATGTTGGTGGTGGACAACAACAACGTGGCCCGTTATTTGGAACAATGGGTCCAGTAAGTCCATTTATTGGGAGCACTAATTATAGGTCTTTGTTGGAGTTTAATAGTTGAAGCATCAAGACTACGGTTTTTCTCATCATCATACTAAAAATGATCAGAGCTTGGATCTCAATACGGCCTATGTAACAATATTGTCTGATATAGATGTTCAAAATGCGACAATTAATGGATTGGGAGCAACAAATGCTAATTTCCAGCAAGATATTAGTGAACAAAACATGTTTGAACCAAACAACATCGTCGCGGCACCAGATGCAAATGCTATTGAAGAGTGATCCAAATGAGTGGCAATATTGGGATGCATTTGTCAATTACAATCTTATGGATGATATCAGCTTCCGAAATTCTACATCTCCAAGTGCTACCCTACCTATTGAACATGGCAGTAAGTTTTTGCTTCTATCTCACTTCCCTTACTAGTTCGATAGAGTTGACTTCTGAAACGGTAACTTAATTATCTCATAAAGTTACTTTCTACATATGCAGGTGGTAGCGACACTGAGGGTCCAAATTTCAACAATAACAAATTTCCCGATGAATAATCAACATGATGATCCAGTTCTATCGATCAGTTACAAAGTTGTTTTCTTATGTTGAAATTGCTATCTTTACTTTTAATTTTCTATAGACTATTTTATTTCGTATGACTTGGATTGCTTGAACTTATGGAAAGTGAAAAGAATGTTTTCAGAGAATGTATTTGAAATACTCATTTGAACTTGAGATTGTTTTAGCATTGTTTTAGCTCTCATAATTTATGCCTTGCTGCAATCTTGTCTGACTTAGCTTTCCGCTTATCTTCTTTCTCTTCCGCTTCTCCAGTAATAGAGGTGTTACAAGGTGTGTAATATTAAGAGTTTAATCCTTGTGAGTATTGCAGTCTGTATTCACTGGTTTCTTGAAGTTATTGGAGTTTTGAGAAAACCTATGTGACAGGTTGTTGTTTTTTCTTCCTTTGAGAAAAAAGGTTTCCAGGTAAACATTTGTGTTCATACTTTAAGCATTTACGTTACTTTTTGTTATCAGTGTAGTGAAGTGGTCATAACAAGAGAAGACATGTCACTAAACAACAACATAGGAAAAAATAGACTCTACTAAGTGATCGATCCGCGTGTGATAGTTTCCTTCTTAACCTTGGACTGTTGCTTCCTGCTAGATTATATGAACTTGGATATGTTTACAAATTAGTATTAAATGAGTTCCCAAATATCCTTGCATAAACAATTTCCCCTGTTGACATGCCACCGGGGCTAGCATAGGTTTGGTCATATAAGGTTGATATGTTGGAGACTGTTGTGAATGATTTCGATGGTGAAGTTGTTGTGATGGAATTGAATCAGTAGTTCCTATTATTCCGTGACTCCTACATCTCGGACTAGGAGGTCTTTGTGGTATGACTATACCAAAATTTGAGGCCTTAATTTCGGATTTTTTTGTAGCTTGACCGCGACCATAGAGTGGAATCAATGTTTTTTTATGAGACTTCAGCCATGCAAACATGGCTTTTTGGGTGTTGGTTATCGATGTTCTCTGATGAAACGGTCTTAAAATGTATCCATTTATAGATGCAACGCCAGCAGTAGAGGTGACTGCATAATGTAACAACAGGATCATGTACAAAATCCAGACATGTGGCACTCAAAACCTCCAGACAGATTCTCTTCTAGCTTATCATCATCAATTGCCTTCAATTTCTCCATAGGAATATCGCATTCATCAAAGGTAGTTTCTGCTATTTGCACTTGGAAAAGCTGCTCTAAGGCCATAATTTACCTCCTGATTTAATTCTCTGTTTGTTAATATGCTATGTATGTACATACTCAACAACCAGGAAAAGAAAGGACAATAATTTTCAATGGATGTTCATCAATAAATCATTGGAAACTACTTTGTCCACAAGTCTCTCCTAATAGAAGGAAAGATCTGGTTTTATTAAGGAGGATTTAATTTCACACATCTATAATGTTAGAATGTATGCGTCCACGAGTGACCACGGGACCAGGTCCCTCAGCAGAATAACAGTGCAGAAAGTAAATATCACAATATAAAACAGGCACAATATTTTTACGTGGAAACCTCCTTTCTCAAGGGAGTAAAACCACGACCTGTCTCACATGATTTTCCAAATTATTTTTACTAATCTTCTCAAGAAAAAGTAAAACACAGTTTACACCACAACAATGAGATTAACCTCCTAATCTTACACAAAGTAATACAACGATAACTTAACCGAGCCTAAGCAGATACCACACTACCCACTAAGCTACCTACCTCTAGATAACTTAGACTTCAACTAAGCAGATACAACAATGGCCACTAAATCACCTACCACTAGATGACTTAGAATTTTGACTAAGCAGCAATAATGCTGCCCACTAAATCAGTTGACCTTAACTGACTTAGACTTTTGGTAGAACAAAACGAAGATCTAATTCCTTTATAGATTAGGAATAGATTTACAATATAAGCACGTGAGACACAAAGCTCTAAATATAACAAAGACTCTTTAGTACTCCATCTGGTCCCTTGTTGATATATGCAATGTTCTTCCTTGAAGATGGCCATCTTTTCATGCTTATGAGTTTTTAGAGAAAATCCATGTTTTTGTTTGCCAAATCTTGAGTTTGTGTTTTGGAGAAGAGACTATATAAATCAACATAAACTCGTTGGGACTGCTCATTGGCTGAGAGCCTGCTTTTTAGAAAACTTGTGCACCTACCACATCAGAGTTTGCAGCTTTTCTGACAGCTGTCTTATCGCCTTTTCATGTAAGCAATCTTGCAGGGACCAGGTCCTTTGCAATGTTCTTTATGAGTTCTTGAAAGGCTTGCTGGCAGATTTCCTCCTTTGAATGAATGAATTTAAATGGTGTTTGTCATGTTGAAAATATCAACCATAAAGAGTTATTACCCGTTGGAAAAACACCCTCGTCCATTGTGATTGGTTCAGTACGCTGACGCCTCACCAACTACTGGCAGGACAACTTTACAGTTGTACCCCATTATGCATATGATGGAGAGAACTCTGCCTGGGACCAGGTTTCTTCATTTGTGAGCAAATGAAACAGACAATCTCATCCGCTCTTCCTATTGGTGCAGTACATTGCACTTTTCACCTACCACCTAACATGACAGCTTTACAACTGTACCCCATTTGAATCAGGATGAGAGCACTCTGCCAGAGACCAGGTCCTTGCATTTGTGAGGATCATCAAAACACCTAGAATATAACATATTTCCTCTTTTTGATGATGACACACAAATATTCACACTAAGTTTATTCATTCATTTCACTGTCAGCAGTTCCAATAACAAGGATCTAGTTCCATGTTAGATCCCTAAGTTTGTTAAATCATCAAAACATAATATCAGCTCCGAACTAACATTTTCCCCCTTTTTGATGATAACATACTTATTCACCAGCTCCCTCTATCAACAAGAACTCTTCGAGTAACTGGAGTTTCATCATCCCCGAAGTTTGTCAAATCATCAAAACATCAAAACATCAAAATAGCATTTCCCCCCTTTTTGATGATGACAAACAACTTCTTCCCCCTATCGGCATGACCATGTCATCTTCAAGTGGCTAGCATTGATTCCCCTATCGGCATGGCCATGTCCTCTTTAAATAACTAACATTTATTTCTTCTATCGGCATGACCATGTCTTCTTCAAGTAGCTAACATCATTGATCTCATACCTTAACAATTTTTCCTCCTTTTGACATCATAAAAAAGGGTTAAAGCAGTAAACCAAGTTGACAAAAATGCAGTTCAAGCAAATTCATGGCCACTTGGGGAACACTGACCATGAGTAAAAATGCATAAAATAATGAGACAAGTCAGTAGAAACAAGAAATTTTTTATCCATATATAAAAGATCAGTCATCAAAGCATTTCAAATATGATTATGAATGAAAACCATGACAATGCCACTCAGTTTCGATAGAAAAAGAGGAATGAGGATTGACATAGAAATTTAGGAAGAGAGGGGGTGACTTAGAGGCAAGGGATTGAAATAATAGAATTAGTAGAGCATATCCCTTAACATGGTATTTGCAGAAGCCTATCTTCAAGTTCACATTCTTTGCTGCCCAGCCTTCATGTTGAACCTTTAGGGTTGCCAGTTTTTTTTTTCAACCTGGTCCCTCTGATAGTGCTGTTTCAGAAGCTGAGCCTTTAGGAAAATCATTTCAGTATCCCTGTTAGAAAGAGCAACTATCATAGCTTCCAACACTAGCCTGAGTTTCTCATAACAGAAAGTTTGGTAAAATCAAACTTACTCAAGGCCTCCAAGATGAATAGATCAATAATTCAGGAACCAAAAAGAAAATTTCACTTTTTTTTTAAAATCAGACACCTTGCTATTCAGAATACTTTGGTTCTCAGAATATCAACTTCTCCCTTTTTGAACATCAACTGTTCCACTTCTTCCTTTTGCTTGGTGGACCTGGTCCCTCTTCATACTTAAAAACATCTTCATCAGAAAATTCTCCAAAAAGAACAAAGGATTTAAACATTTGAAGAGTTTTTTGAGAGAGGAGAAAAGAGGGTTTCGGAAAACTTTGATATTTGGAAGGGAAATTGAATTTTCTAGGGGAGATGGAATGAAATATGGAATATAAATGAACTGAAAGGAAGTGTCATTTTTTGTACTCAAATGATGGGACAATGGTCAGATACATATACATGAATGAAATGAATGTGGCAATTGCAACGGTTCTAATGCATAATTCAAACTGCAATGTTAAGAGTGCTAACCTTTGAGAATGGACCGGGTCCCTCTCTGTAGTTTGAATGTGATTGCCTAGATCTGTCCTGACCTCCCTTTTACTTCAACCCTTTTTCCATGTATGTATACCTACAAAAGGTATGAGACTAAATTTTCTAAAACATACATAATTGAAGTGAAAGGTAGTGTCATTTTTTGTACTCAAATGATGGGAAAATGGTCAGATACATATACATGAATGAAATGAATGTGGCAATTGCAACGGTTCTAATGCATAATTCAAACTGCAATGTTAAGAGTGCTAACCTTTGAGAATGGACCGGGTCCCTCTCTGTAGTTTGAATGTGATTGCCTAGATCTGTCCTGACCTCCCTTTTACTTCAACCCTTTTTCCATGTATGTATACCTACAAAAGGTATGAGACTAAATTTTCTAAAACATACATAATTGAAGTGAAAGGTAGTGTCATTTTTTGTACTCAAATGATGGGAAAATGGTCAGATACATATACATGAATGAAATGAATGTGGCAATTGCAACGGTTCTAATGCATAATTCAAACTGCAATGTTAAGAGTGCTAACCTTTGAGAATGGACCGGGTCCCTCTCTGTAGTTTGAATGTGATTGCCTAGATCTGTCCTGACCTC
>JAJOOO010026721.1:0-21300 GCA_029582685.1 Solanum piurae
ACTTTCCAAAATCTCAACTTTTCATCCATTTTCCTTCAAACCAACTTCGAAAATACAACAATTAGGACTCGGGGCAACTATCGGGAGGGGTAAAACGGTCATTTTATGAAAATTTCCAAAAATGACCTTTAGGGTCATTACATATAATATCTAAAATGACATGAAGACACTTCATTTCCTTGTGAATGGATTTTTTTTTTCTCTTTTGGACGATTTTTTTTAATTTTCTTGTATAGTTAATAACGAATAATCAAATCAATATCGATAAATGTATATTATGTATAATTTAATTTAATTTTAAAATTGATCAAATTAATTTGATCATGATTTTGACCAATAAACCAATCCGTAAATATCCCTAATAAAAGTCGAAAAAAACACTTCAAATATGTATTGATCGTCTCACCCTCCATTTCCCATCCAAAACAATAGCAACTAATCTCTTCTTTAAGGCTTCCCACCTTTACATCTTAACAATTACATACTCCCTCTGTCCCAATTTATACGACTTACTTTCATTTTTAGTTAGTCCGAAAAAGAATGACACATTTCTATTTAAAAGAACAATTCAACTTTTAAAAGTCCATTTTATCCTTAATGAAATGATTTATAGCCACACGAATTTGTATCATTCATTTTAGATCACAACTTTTAAAAGTTTTCCTTTCTTTGTAAACTCTGTACCGAGTCAAACTACCTCACATAAAATGGAACAGAGGGAGTACATTAATTCAAACTCCAATAAGAATTAATCAATGATGACTAAGATCAGTGGCCTAAAGCCTCCTTTATTTTCATTAAGATTAAAACGTCTAAATCTGAATAAGCATATGGATATTAAGATGTGCATGAAGATCTTGATGTCTAGATCTGAATACACATTTGAATATTAAAATGTGGCCTCTAGATTTATACAATGAATGACTAAGATTGTTTGTTTGCAATATCTGATTGTGCATATGAAATTTAACACTATATAAATAAAATTTTATAAATTTTCATTTAAAAAAAATATACCTTTTAATAAGATACTTCAGATTTTAACAACATACCTCAAGTATATACATAACTATTCTTTTTAATAACAATTAGTATTTTTTCACTCAGAAACTTTGATTCTTAAAATATTATGACAACAAGAGTTCTTGACAAATATCAATACCACCCCACCCCCACCTTCTCTCAAAAAAAATTGATAATTTAAGAAAATACTAAATAAATTAAAATACTTGTAAAGATATGAAAACTTATCAATTTAGGAGAAAAAAATTGATATTTAATTGAGGAAAAAAAAGGAAGAAACATTTGTAGAGAGAAATGTGAAAGCGACATGCATATTTTGGGAATATATCATATTAAATAAGTTTTGTTAAGACTGTTCTAAATTTGATTTGTTCAGATTTATTAAGAGTCTTCCTAAAAAGAAAAAACTAAATTTGAATGATGAAAAATTAGATTATCATTAAAAGCAAACAAATAAGGCCTAATATTAATAAATAATATGTATACTAGATGACTCATGTACAACATGTTCAACAATATTGTCATCCCGCTATGTTACTATTCCCTCCGTTTCTTTATATTTGGCTTCTATATTAATTTTTTTAATTTAAAAAATATATATTATTTTTAGTATTAAATAATTATATAATATACTAGTAGTTAAATTTAGATTTCAAAACATCATTTAATTTAATAAAGAAAAAAAGGTTTGATATACTCCTCAATTTTATGATTCAGATCTGATTATCCTTTTATTACAGAAGTAGCTCACATATGATCTACTGTTATACAAATAATTTAAATATAACCTTTTGGTTTAATAGGAGTAAAAAATTAATTTTGATTTTTTAAAAAATAATTTATTATTTTGATGGTCAAATTTATTTCTTTACTCATTTTCATGTAAAATTTATCATAGATGCTCCATTTTTTCACTCATTAAAATTTTTTCTTAATTTTTTTGTTTTTTCATTCACACTTTTTTTCTTTTTCATATTTTTACACTAAAAAATAAATAAATAAAAAAATCAAACAATAATAATTAAATAGATTTATAAGAGAGATATTAAAAACATAAATTAATTATTGAATCAAAGTGTAAAATAAAATAAAATCAAAGTGTACGTTTGTCTTGTCGTTGTTGTTGTCGGTAGATGGACAATATTGTCAAATTTGTAAAGCCATAAGGCCACTTTACAGAACCCCTAAAGAATTATAAATAGGAATGGTGTCATCATACTTTAGTGTATAATCTCTAATATAAGTTAGAAGAAAACTTTAATTTGCAACTTCACAGTAGAGCCAACATCATTATAACTTATAAGGTATGCCCTATTTTTTTTTAGTAAATTTTAGATTTAGCAAACATAAAAATTATTTTTATATGCTATAGCTATAGTTTGCATAATTTCGCTCCATAAATTTTTTTATGTTTGCGATGGAGCATCAGATCTGTAACAAAATTGCAGGCAACTTTGATTTGTATAAAATCGCAGGCATCTAATTTGTATAAATCGCAACGATTTGTATAAATTGGGCGTCTGTGTCTATGAAAATTGTGTTTGTATATGTATATGTTCTTTATGTTTGTATATCTGCATAAAATTTGAATTTGTATAGAATTGAATCGAAATAAAATATTTGTATATCAAATCTCTCTCTCTCTTTATACAACACAAATTATACATTGTAATTTGTATAATTTTTGTTTGTATGAAGCGGGAAAGAGAGAAAGGTAAAAGAGAACTGGTAGGAGAAGATTTGTATTTGTATAATTATAAGTGTATATGACGAAAATATATGTATTTGTATTTGTATATACAACTTTCTCTCGCTTTATACAAACACAAATGCAATACATTTGTGTTTGTATAAAGTTAGAGAGGCGAGGGAGAGTGGCGAGTGAGATTTCTGGGGAGAGAGGCGAATGACAAGTGTTTGCTACGGATTAGTATTAAATGAAACTGTGTATATAACATTTAATTTGAATTAATAGTTTGCTATTTTATACAATTTTCCCTAGTATGGATAGTCGACATGTTTAAAATTACATATATAGAGAAAAATATATAGGGGATAGTAATCCTAATTAATTAGTAGTAGTCGAGATAATCCTAAACTACTCACAGTAAATAGTAAGTTAATGAAACCTTTGCCTCCATGGTTTTTGTGTAAATTACACAGATTCAAATTATGCCAATAGGTAAAAAAAAATTTAATCTATATTTGTACTATACTTTTCTGTAATACAAAGTTTTTTTTTACCTAACTCATGTTTGCTCAAAATTTGGTTGATATATTTCCTTTACCAAACAGTTTTTGCAACTCCCTCTGAAAAATGGAGTTGTGCACACAAACCATTCCAGCGGATCATGAGGTTAAAATTACACGTCGCGTTGGTAATCATCATCCTACTGTCTGGGGAGACCATTTTCTTGCCTATGCTAATCTCCCGGTAAATAAATAAATATTTTTTATATCGTCAATATACAGAACAAATTCATATGATCATGAGTAACCTACTAATTCTCAAATAGGGAGCCAATGAGGGAGAGAAGAAGCAACACGAAGACCTAAAAGAAGAAGTGAGAAAGATGCTAGTGATGGCTCCTTCAAACTCTTTGGAAAAACTTGAACTCATCAACACAATCCAATGTCTTGGTGTAGCATATCATTTTGAACGTGAGATTGAGGAAGCATTGAGTTACATGTGCACTCATTATGAAGAATATTGGATTGGTGACCTTCATGATATTGCTCTATGCTTCCGATTACTTAGGCAACAAGGTTATTATGTCTCATGTGGTAAGTAACATTCAATATATAAACGGATGAAAAAATTAATTCATAAAAATGTGATCTATCTAATCTATCCAAATTATTTATGGAAAGGGGCCTAAAATATCCTTGAACTATTGGAAATGTACAAAACTATCCTAAATCCACCTATTGGGGAAGTAAGGTTGGAAGAGGAAGTGAAATGTTGGGAATGAAGGGTGTATTTGTTTTAATCGGTGGGGTAAATGTAATTTGGGGCGGGTATAGTTAATTTGGGTCGGGTATAGTTAATTTGGGTCGGATATAATTAGTAATGGGTGGATTTGAAAATTATTTTAAGTAATTAAATTGTATCCAATAGATGGTCATCACGTATTTAAAAAAATATTTAAATTCTTTAGATGATAATCCGTTATAAAAGAGGTTAATATTGGATCCAAAGATGGATGTCAGGGGTATTTGTGAGCCAATAGGTATATGACAAAGAGGGGGGGGGGGGTATTTGGGAGCCAATAGGTGGATGGAGGGTAGTTTTAATTTGTACCATTTCCAATAGTTCAAAGGTATTTTAGGCCATTTTCCGAAGTATTTATTCTTTACTCTTTAAGAAATCTTATAATCCACAAATAATGTATGTAATAAAGATAATATGTATGTCTATTTACTATGCTCATGAGGCATGCAAACATTGAAAATAATAAGTAAGGGAGTGCTTGGAAGGAAGGAATTACAATTGTTCTCATGTTTGGTTGGTTTAAATATTTTGATTTTTTTTTCAAATGGACTTTTCCCCCTCATATTAAAGGAAAATGACTACCCTATATAAAATAAGGAAAACATTTTTCAAAACTCTCTTTTAACCTCACCACCTGATCTGACCCAACCCGAGACGTAGGATCAAACCTCAACCTCGAGCAAACCTTTTGAATTTTGATTCCTACTTGATATTGTACCTTGACTTGAGACACAACTCTCAGGTAAAAGTCAAAAGTAATTCAGGGTCAGGGTTGAATCATGGGTCGGAGTTGGGAGTTGGGCCCCGAGTCAAAATCAAGAGATGAGTTCCAAATCGGGGTCAGGATCGAGAGTCGGGTTCCATACCAAGGTCAAATCTAGGGTATCAAGTCAGAATTAGGTCGGGAGTCACGTCTTAGGTTAGAGTCAGGCTCGAAAGTCAAGTTCTAAGTTGGGAGTTAGGTCTCAAGTTGAGGTCAAAAGTAAGGTACCAAGTTAGGATTCAGGTCTCGGGCTAGGGTCCATAGTTGGGTTATAGGTCCCACTCGAGATTCAGGTCACGAATCAAAGTCATGAGTCCCGAGTTTCTGTTCAAGGTTAAAAGTTAAGTCACAAGTCAAGGTTGGGAGTGGGGTCCTAGGTCAAGATCTAGAGCTATATTAGAGGTCAGGATTTAGGTCAGAGTCGTATGCCGAGTTGAGTCCCATGCATATCAGGTCGGAGTCGAATTCCGAGGTCGGGAGTTGGATCCTTAGTTAGGGTTCAAAATCGAGTCTCAAAGCCCCACTCCTAATTTCCACCTGAGTCTTAACTCTTGACCTCGACCTGACTATCCACTCTTGACCCCTGATCTCGACCCAGGATCCAAACTACCTACTCCTATCTCGACCCAAGATCTGACCTCGACTCAAAGCTTAACTTGATCCTGAACAACACTCAAGGTATGCGTCCATGTTAAAGGGTGGGGATCAGAATACCAAACTCACCCTAAATGTCATATTTAAATAAGATGTAAAGCTTTAAAACCATCAAAAGTTCCAAATCAAACTGTAAAAGTAGTCAAACATGTATCATTTACGTAGAATACTACATACATTGATCTAGAATGTCCTCTTTTACTTGTTCATAATATATCTATTTATATATATATTTTTTTAAGCAGATGCTTATAAGAAGTTCACTGATGATCAAGGAAATTTCAAGAAAGAATTGGTTAACGACGTGCATGGAATGTTGAGCTTATATGAGGCAGCACAATTCAGAGTACACGGCGAAGAAATTCTAGATGAAGCACTAAATTTCACCACCACTCAATTGAAACTAATTTTGCCTAAATTGAGCAACTCCCCACTTGCACAACAAGTCGCTAACGCACTCAAGTTTCCAATTAAAGATAGTATTGTGAGGGTAGAAGCAAGGAAATACATATCATTTTACCAACAAAATCAAAATCACAATCAAGTCTTACTAAACTTTGCCAAATTAGACTTAAATATCTTGCAAATGTTACATAAAAAAGAGCTATGTGATATCACAAGGTAACTTATCATCATTCACCTTAATCTTTGGTGTAATGTTAAAAAACTTACTTAAATATAAGATGTGCCTACTAAAGAAACGCGGAATTTTTCGTAGGTGGTGGAAAGAATTGGAAATAGTGAAGACATTACCTTATGTAAGAGACAGATTGGCAGAGATTTACTTCTGGAATTTAGGCGTCTACTTTGAACCTCAGTATAGCATTGCGAGGAAAATATCAACAAAAAACTTATACATGCTTACTCTTATTGATGACACATATGATATTTATGGGACACTAGATGAACTTACTCTATTCACAGAGGCAATTGACAGGTAATAATTCATTTTGTTATGTTGTAAATACATATTGATAGCTTATTAATATAACATTTTTATAATTGCTCAGGTGGAATATTGATGCTTCCGAACAATTACCATCATATATGAAGATTATTTACTGTGGTCTTCTAGATGTTTACGATGAATTTGAGAAAGACTTGGCAGATGAAAACAAGTCATTTCTAGTCAACTATTCCATAATAGAGGTACTTATAAATAAAGTAGGCAGTAGCAAATAACATATACTTAAATTGATTAACAACTATTATTTTATTTTTTTTCTAGACGAAAAAGGTGGTGAGGGCTTACTTTCAAGAGGCAAAATGGTATTATGGTAAGACAGTACCAAAAATGGAACAATATATGAAGAATGGAATTTCAACAAGTGGTTACGTACAGATGGCAACTACTTCATGGTTAGGCATGGGAAAGGTAGCAACTAAAGATGCATTTGATTGGATAGCAACTGGACCTCCAATACTTGTTGCTTCTTCTATCATTACAAGATTACTCAATGATCTTTTATCACATGAGGTATACATATATAATTTAATTTATTTATTTACACTAATAATTGGAGTATTTTATATCATCACTATGTTAACTTGTTACATTATATCGAAGATTTCACTTTGACATCTAATAGACCATTTAAATTTTCTTTTCAACAAAGAAAATATATATCCCTATCTTCTTCTTTCAGAATACCCTCACTTGCTAGTTGCTATCATTTTCTAATTTTGTATCCCTATCCCTATCTTTGCATCTAATTTTGTTTCTTTATTCATATTAGGAAGAACAAAAACGAGGAGATGCACCTTCTGGTGTCGAATGTTATATGAAAGAATATGGCGTTACAAAGGAAGAAGCACACATAAAAATAAGAAATATAATAGAAAATTCTTGGAAGGATTTAAATGAAGAATACTTCAAAGTGAATAAGACTATTATACCAAGGAATTTGCTCGTGTGTATAATTAATCTAATGAAAGTAGCTGAGTTCTTCTATAAAGATGAAGATGCTTATACTTTTTCCAAAAATAGCATGAAAGATGTCATTTATAGGATACTTAATGATCCTATTATATAGAATGATGACAACCAGAAAAGGAAGAGGAGGAATAAGAAAAGTCAAAACTGAATGACTTTCTGAAATAATTATGTATTAGTTAAGTAATTTTTGGGAGACAATCGTTCTATAAGTGCTTTCTTTATTAGTTTGAGGGGTTTGTACCATTTCTTGGAAATTAACAAGTTACTTTCTATATCTTTGTCTTCCACTGAGGCTGAATTATACAGATTGATACTTCTTGTAGAAATATAATACTGCCAAATTTTAGTGGTGGTAAATGAAAGAATAACAGATGTCTTACATTAAATTATAGTGATGGTAAATAGGCGGGTTGGATTAAATTTGGGCGGGTTGAAAATGGGTCAATATAAAAGGGGTAATAATTCAATCCGCTCATATTTGGTATGTGTAAAAATGGATTGGGTAACAAATGGGTTGGGTAGAATACTAATTTACCCATGTTTTCATGAGTAAATTGTACTTACTTAAGAATTCAACAAGGAGAAAATATTTTAATCTTTTTTTAGATGAAAAATATTGAAAATACTTTATTTATTTATACTGTATCATAAAAGTATAAAAAATAAAATATATATATATATATAACTTTTCAATATAAGATAAATTTATGTAATAACAAATGGAAAATATTTTTAATTTCAATGTAAATAAATATTTACATTTTAGGATTAAAACATACTTAATGCACTTTAAGCAATGTCAATACTAATACATAATTTGCTTATTTTACACTATTATTTATTATCCAATATAAAATTAAACAAATAAATTTTTTTATTTATAATTAACAAAAGAAATGTACATTTAAAATATATATTTTTTGGAGGGCCAAAAACTTCATCTTTTCAATTATAGAGAAGAATAATTAGTTTTATAGAAGACATAAAAAGGAAGAGAAGTTACAATATTTTTTAGTGATATCATCAATTTTGTGTGAATAAAAGTTGGAAGCTTAACCCATTTGGCTTATCCATAATTTATCCAAATTTTTATGGATTGAATATGGGTATCAACCCATATTTTACCCATATAAAAAAAGAGAAAATTGTATGAAATAGCAAACTATTAATTCAAATTAAATTCTATAGTCCTAGTTTATTTTATTGTAATTCACAACAAACATTCCATGTTTTTGCCATCTGGTTCGGTATACAATTAGTCATTTTTGGTATACAATTACTCATTCGGTATACAAATGTATAAAATGTGCTTGTGTTTGTATAAAGCGAGAGAAAAGTGTATATACAAATATATATATTTTTGTCATATACACTTATAATTATACAAATACAGATGTTATTATACAAATTACAATGTATAAATGAATTTATACAAAACTGAATAATTTGTATAAAATTGGATGTATTTAGCAAATTATACAAATCAAAAGCTCTATAACAAACATAAAATTTGCTATGGAGCGCAATTATGCAAACTATAGCTAGAAAATACAAATATGATTTTTATGTTGTTATATGTGAAAGTTGCTCTATAAAAAATCACTCACCTAGCCCATTAAAATATGAGTGGGTTACCAAAATATAAGCTCATTTTCCCGGCACTACATCAGATATACAATTACAAAATTTACCCACTAATATATAATTTAGAGTTCAATTGCTAAACTAAAATATTTTCTTTTCTTTCGAGCTAAGGGTATATCAAAAACGACATCTCTATCCCACAGAGATAGGAGAGGTTTGCCTACCCTCTCCAGACCCCACTTGTGGTATTATACTGGGTATGTTGTTGTTGCGGTAGTACTGATACTTGTCTCAGAAGAGTATCAAACAGTTCAAACATATAAAAATATATATGAGCGCATGCACAGGTGCACGTGCTAGCACGAGCCTAATATCTATTTTTTTTTTTTTTTATTTATGTGATATAGATAGAATTTAGAAAGTTAATTAAATTTTTATATAACTTTTAGATATTTTAAGTTGTTAATTATTTTTTGTTTGCACAAATTTAATGTGATCAAGAGGTCCATTAAGATGTCCATTAAGATGTCCATAATTAAAGTATTTTTCGTCATCGATCGTTGATATTTTAGTCAAAGTAGTTACAACATATAAACAAATATTAGTGACATTCAAAATAATAAAGTTATAACTAAAGAATATGAATTAAAACTAAAAGTCATAGCTAAAATGGATTCTAAATTTCGAGAAAATTATACACTAATTAAATTAAAGTAGAACAAAAGAAATAATTTTTTAAAGTTTTTTTTATAGATATTTTAAGTTGTTAATTACTTTTTGTCTGCGCAACTGAAGAGGTCCATAATTAAAGTATTTTTCGTCATCGATCCTTGATTTGTTTTACTCAAAATAGTTACAACATATAACAAAGTATTACTGACATTCAAAATAATAAAGCTATAACTAAAGAATATGAATTTAAAACTAAAAGTCATAGCTAAAACAAATTCCAAAAAAATTATACACTAATTAAATTAAAATAGAATAAAAAAGAAAATTAATTTTTTTCCCGAAACACGTTGAATGGAAATGACGAGACTCGGAATACTTAACAACCAAATGAAGGACCCATAGTATGAATCTAAAATTAAAAGTTAATGTAATATAAATTTAAATCAAAATAAATAGTAATAAAAACATAAAAAATATATTTCAAAATAAATAAAATAGTATATTACATTGGGATCCCAGTAAATGCTTAAACGATATTCTCTATGATCATTGTGGGGTTAGGGTCCATTAATGGAGGAAGGCTCATAACTTTTTAAGTTGAAATAAAAATTAGTAAGTTGAGTGAACAGGTTAGATATGTTAAAATTTACATTAAATCAATCAAATAAGAAGAAGTAAATATCAATTTGTCAAATTGTTGATTCTTCTTAGTAACTAAAATAAAACTTTCACATATAGCAAACACAAAATTCATATTTGTATGCTACAATAAAGTTTGCATAATTGCGCTCCATAGCAAACATAAATAAGTATATTTCGCTATACACATACAAAAGAAAGCAGTTGTATAATCTGTTTTGGTATACATATACAAAAAGATCAATTGTATAAAGTGAGAGAGGCGAGTGAGCGAGCGAGATCTGGGAGAGTGGTGAGCGAGATCTGGGAGAGGGGAACGAAAATATATGTATATATACAATTTTCACGCATTTTATACATTTGAGTTTTTGTATAAAGTGAGAGAGGCAAGTGAGAGAGCGAGATCTGGGAGAGGGAAACGAAAATATATGTATATATACAATTTTCTCTCGCTTTATACAAACACAAACGCATACAATTTGCGTTTTTTGTATAAAGTGAGAGAGACGAGTGAGAGAGCAAGACCTGGGAGAGTGGCGAGCGAGATCTGGGAGAGGGGAGAGAGGGGAACGAAAATATATGTATATATACAATTTTCTCTCGCTTTATACAAACACAAACACACTTTATACACTTGCGTTTGTATAAAAACGAGAGTGGCGAGCGAGATTGACCAGGAGAGAGGTGAAATAGCAACAATTTGTTATGGGGTACAATTAAATCAAACTATATTTATAACATTTAATTTGAATTAATAGTTTGCTATTATATACAATTTTCCCATAAAAAATTAAGTACTTTACTATTTGTGGCTAGAAGTAAACATTAATTTGTTAACATGTCTCCTCTTAATCGAGGACATTTTTTAATTTTTTGTATTTTAATTTATTTATCTTTCTTTTATTTGTTACATATTTAGATATTACGTAAAAAGTACTACAAATAAGATGTTAAAAGATATATAAAATTTTGGTTGATTATCAAAATTATATTAGTGCCATATAAATTGAAATTAAAGAAAATAACATATATTATTTGAAATGACCTAAAAAAATTATAAATAAAATATTTTTAAAAAATTTAAATGATTCTGAAAGTTGTACTCCCTTCGTCTCAATACAATTTATGTGGTCTTTTCGAATTTCGAAATTCAAACAAATGTATTTTTTAGGAAAAATATTTGAAATATATTCAAACTTTGACCGAAATTGATGTAACAATACCAAACTTTGGAAATGACTTTTTACCCCTGCACTATTTAATACTTCCTCTGTCCCTAATTACTTGTCCACTTTTCCTTTTATAGTTGCCCCTAATTACTTGTCCATTTTGACAAATCAAGAAATGACAAAATAATTTTACCTATTATATCCTCAATTAATTACTTTGAAAAAGGTAGAATTTCTTGAAAATCTTAAATTTTTAACCCATCCATTTCATAATTAATGGGGCAAAATGGTAAACTCACTATGTCAATAATTGTTTTCTTAATAGGTGTGACAATTCAAAAGTGAACAAGTAATTAGGGACAGATGTAGTAGTGTATTTTAAAGGTATATATGCGTCCACGTAGACATCATAAATATTGCATCATTATAAATAGTAACGCGTCTACCTGGGTACACATATACCTTTAAAATACACTATTAAATAGTGCAGGGCTAAAATATCCTCAATAAAGTTTGGTATCGTAACATCAATTTCGGCCAAAGTTAAAGTTCTTTTCCCTATTTTTTATCGTAAGTTTTTAATAGATCTCTTACTTGAATTATAATAAAAAATTTTTATGTAATTTATAACTATATAAATTGAAGATTTCGTGCGTAAAAAACGAAAACCGTTACATAAATAGGATGACACGAATAGGAGTGTCATATAAATGGAGGCGGTTCTAGCAGGGCTCATGTAGTGATGTAACTAATGTAAGAAGAAGCGTTGATGGCATAGGGAGGACAGCAATCGTTGAGACGACTGGAATTTTGTGGACAATCTGTTACCGGTAAACCCTAATACTTTCCCCAAATGAAAAAGATGTATTTGTAAATTGAAGCTTTGTTTGGAAAAATCTCTTTTTTAATTGTTCTTACAATGTTTGCTTTTGATTTGGTGTTTGAATTTTGCTCAATACTCTTCTTTCAGTTAACTTTAGCATATCAGGAAACTTAATAAGTAATATCAATAGCAAAATGAGTGATTTTTTTTATGAGGACCGTAGTGTCTGGGTCAGCTTTCGCTCACCTCTGACTAATTCTATGGGATACATGCCCGCTCGCACCAGTAACAGGTATAGGTAACTATGTTCACCAAGACTAGACAGAAAACTTGATATTCTTATGTTAAAAGAGTACTTGTGGATGAAAAAGTTAAATCTTATTCCAATTGTATATTAAGTGATTTAGCATTTTTTATTAAAAAAATGAATTATTTTTTGTTTGTTTTGAATTTTAGTTTAGTATCGAAATATTCAGAATATTTGGTATTGAAATGTTACCTCTTGCAATTCAGATTGTGATTAAGTTGTTCATCTGTCAAGAAGTAAAAAAAACATAACTTTGGTGTTCTGCATCGGAAATTTGGGGAACGACTAATGAATAGCGGACAAAGAATCCTTGGTGGAGGGGTTCAGCATGTGTTGGACTATCTGAGGCGAATGCAAGCTGAAAGTCCAGCATTTTTCTATGCTGTTCAGGGTGATAATGGATCTTCTAATGGAAACATTTTTTGGGCCGATGCAACTGCCAGAATGAACTATCATTATTTTGGGGATAGTATCAAATTGGATACTTCCTATCGAGCTAATGGATATAGGGTACCTTTTGCTACTTTCACTGGCTTAAATCATCATGCACATCCTGTTCTTTTTGGATGTGCTTTGCTTTTTAATGAATCTGAAGACTCACTTGTCTGGCTCCTCCAAACTTGGCTTCAAGCGATGTCTGGACAGACGCCTGTTTCCATCACAACTGACACTGATCATCATATACAGATGGCTGTTGCTCATGTTCTGCCAGAAACACACCATCGTCTTTGTAAATGGAGCATACTTCGAGAAACCAAGGAGAAGCTGGCTCATGTATGTCAAACACATCCAACCTTTGAAACTGAATTTATGAAGTGCGTTAATGGAAGTGAGACAATCGAGGAATTTGAATCTCAGTGGAAGTCATTCCTAGAAAGATATTACCTCACGGATAATGAATACCTTCAATCAATTTATAGTGCTTGCCGTCACTGGGTTCCTGCTTTCATGCGAGAGACATTTTTTGGGGATATTTTAAGTGATGAAGACAAGGATGCCAAAAACACTTTCTTCAATGGGTATGTGGATGCTTCTACCTCTATCCAGTTGTTGATTAAACAATATGAAAAAGCTCTTACAATCTGGCACGAAAAGGAATTAAAGGCAGATCTTGACTCTACTAATACTACACCAGTTCTAAAGACGCCATCGCCTATGGAAAAACAAGCAGCTAATCTCTATACTAGGAAGGTTTTCATAAAATTTCAAGAGGAACTGGTTGAGACCCTTGCGAATCCTGCAACTAAAATTGATGAATCCGGAACAATCACAACATATCATGTTGCAAAATTTGGGGAAGAGCACAAGGCACACACGGTTAGGTTCAACACATTTGAGTTGACAGCTAACTGTAGCTGTCTAATGTTTGAATTTTCAGGTATAATTTGTAGACATGTGTTATCTGTGTTCAGAGCCAAAAATGTTCTTACGCTTCCTTCCCAATACATTTTGAAACGTTGGACCATAAATGCCAAGACTGGCAGTGGAAGCACTGTAGAGGAACATCGTTTAGAGTTACCTAGCAATTCTCAAGAGTCTTTAACTATGCGTCAAAATAGTTTGCGACAGGAGGCAATTAAATTTGTAGAAGAAGGGGCAAAATCTATTCATCATTATAATGTCGCGGTGAATGCTCTGAAAGAGGCTGCAAAAAAGGTTGCTGCTGCAAAGAAGAAAAATGCTGATAAAACTCTGGTGAACAACTTAGTAAATGGATGCAATCAAGTAGTGGATGAAGGAGATATTGATCTAGTAGATTCAGGTCAATCCAAGGTGAGTTTTCATTAAGAGTTCCTCACTTTCTATGATCTGAATTTTGTCCATCTAATGACCTTTTATTTCTTTGCAAACAAACCTTTTACTATACAACTATGCTCATTCTAGGTTTGACTTATTCCAGTCCTATTGGCTTTTAGTTTCAAACTGATACTGTAATATTATGAGATTTCAAGTCTCTCATACCTAGACCACCCATATTCTTGTCAAGAGTGGTAGTGCTCCATTTCGGTTGAATGCTTTTCTATACTTGTTGTGCCATAAAAATCTCTATGTTGCTTATCCAGTTCCATTGAGACTTGTAGGGAAGAGGACACAAAGACATCATATTGGTGGGTAAGGCATCCAACACACTACTAATAAGGACCAATCTCCCACCCAATGATAAGTATTGTGTTTTCTAGTTATACAAATTTTTTATCTTCCCAAATAGAAGAAGAAGTTGATTCAGCGCTGAGCTATAACCCCAAATAAATAGGAGGCAAATAACTAATGGAATATCCAAGAAAGTTTACTGCAAGTAGCTAGATATAAGAGACGCCATTTACTGAAAAAAGTTGACTCTGGAGAAATAAATGTGAAGTTTTGAGGTAGCTTCAAAAGCCAACAGGATAACCCTTAGGAAAAGAGTCTGCAAGATCTCGACATCACATAGAATCACTACATCATCTGTGAAGAAAATACGGTGGTGGATTCTATCAGACTCTGTACAAAGAGACAAAAAGCTGGAGACCAGCTTTAAACATCATGGAGGTTCAAACAATCACAGTAGAGGAGCAAACATGGCTGGCTGTTAAGAGATTTTGAGGAGGAAGAAGTTCTGGAAGGAATAAAACTGTGTTGTAGATAAAGCACCTAGACTAGATGGTTATACAATGGCCTTGTTCCATGCTTTCTGGGAAACTATCAAAGAAGATCTGATGCAGACCTTTCACAATTTCCATACTCAACAAAGGTTTGAGAAGAACTTTAATGCTACATTTGTAGCCTTAATCCCAAAGAAGGTAGGAGCAAATGAGCTAAGGGATGTCAGACCTATTAGTCTGATCACAGGGGTCTACAAGATCATAGCTAAGGTCTTGGCAGAGAGGTTGAAGAGGGTGATCAATAAGCTAGTAAACAAACACCAAATGTCCTTCATCAAGGAAAGGCAAATCATGGATGTTTCTCTTCTAGCTAGCCAGTGCATTGATTCTGGAATTAGAGGAAGAACCCCTGGGTTGATGTGCAAGCTCGATATTGAGAAAGCTTATGATAAGGTTCCTCATCACCTTCTTAAGCCTACCCGCTAACACTTTGGAGGGAATTTTATAGGAACTGCCTACAAGACTGATAGGCCTAAAGTCTCATACCTCGTTGATTGATGCCATCCATTTTAGGTAAGAGAGTAACAAAAGTAACATTAAAGCTCTTGAGAAAATGTTCCTGATGATGGAAGTAGTTCATGGCATTTAGAAAATCCTGACAAATTATACTCCAACATTTTTGCTAGAAGCACATAGTAAGCCCGTCTGGCCTGGGGGCTTTGTACCCCTCACTCGTTAGTTCACTAAGATTTCTTCTTCCAAGAATGGTTGCATCAAAGCTGAATTGTCTTCATGAGAGATAGCCAGATGACTCCTCATAAGACATTGATCTCATTGTTAATGGATTCTTAATTTGTGATAATAAATACATTAAGACTGAGAGGGGCTATGTAATTTCTTCTATGGTGGACATTTACCATTTATTTTTTTAAAATAAGTATTGTTGTCCCTCTGCTTCAACCAAATCCTTATAGAGTTTTCTGACTATCTCTCATGAAGACATGAGAGATTGTTGTCCCCCTTTGTCTCGATGACTTCTTTATAGACTTGAGGTCCATATGCAAACCAGCTCGTTATATCAATTCAGAATCCAAGAGATTCCTATTTTCAGCAATGTTGTCAAAGTGTAGACTAGCCTCTAGAATAGGAGAGCCTCTCGACTCCAAAAAGGCCTTTCTATTGTAACTCCTGGACAAAAAAAAGACTTCCTATTGTTACTAGATAGCATTATTATCAGGATAAAAAATCAGTTAGTGAACCTGCTATTTTATGTTTAGAATGGCAATTTTTGGTTTAGATGTTCAAAATCTGGGTATAGAACACATTTTTTAAACTGAGGGAGTGCATCGCTTTTCAACTATGATTCACATTTAGGCATTAATCTTGAAGGATGTGTTGGAATTTTATTTAGTACCGAATATGATAGGACTTTTTTATTCAAAGAAGACCAACACAAAAGCTATCAGAAAAGTCCCAATAACCTAAGCTGCTGATATATAGTATCAGAATGACATCTATTTGTAAATTGAAAGAATTACATTGTAGTTAGCTCTTTCGCTTGAAATTTTTCGTACTCACCTTTATCATCCCTGTAGGCTGTTGGATTTTAATTTTTAACTTCCTACGTAGTCATTTACTCCATCCCAGCTTGTATCCACTGTTATATAAATTATATCCTATTCCCAAGTTACAGCGCTCCAAGGTCAATCAGACATTTAGAATAACAAACTGGCAGAAAAAAAAGAGTGACCGATGAAAATAGATATTCAAAGATGAGCGCAGGACTTGTCATATAAGACTGACAAATTAGAATTATCACGTCCGACAAAGTTGCAAGTATCAGATAGGAATGAATTGAGAAAATGTCAACTGAGATGGTTCGAACATGTTTGGTTCAAACTCCAACATAAACCTCCAAATGCACTAAAAGGGACCCGTTACTAAATCTTAATGACAAGAATAAGTTGTCTCATAGGCATACAGTCGCTCGAGTCAATGCAGACATAGCTAAGAATAAAACATGATGAGTGTAATTGATTTGTAATGAATACAACCTTTGTGGCAGAAAACAAAAACAAACAGGATGAGTATAAATGATCCATATCGGTGATACCAACTGGCTGGGATTAAGTGTTAATTTTTATTGGTACACTTGCATTAGGTCTAGGTTGGGGGAAGCGGAAGTTTAGAGAATTCCAGCTTTCTAGAGCCCATAGTTTATGGCAAATTACTTATACGTATTTGAATGAAGTGGGCCGAATGAAGCAGAATTGATAGATGATTCGTATCTCCTTCCCCAATTTGGGATTAAGGTGTAGTTGATTGCCAAGTTTGCTCGGGCTCGGGTTCGGGTGTTGGAAGGAAAGAAATTCACGGATTCTTTAGAGCAAATTTGAATCCGTAATTAGTATTCAGTATAAATGCATCTCCTTACTATTTTTTGGTGCAATATAGATTTCTTGAGTTAATTGCACATTCAAAAGTGATGTTGACCTGTAAATATCTTTAAAACACCTTCTGGTTGTGTACTTTTTATGCAAATATCTTTTACTTATAAAAAAAACTATGCCTAAATTATGATTTCACCCTAGATTTTGTGTTTTGATTTCAGAAATTTTTGTATCTGTCTTGAATTTCTCAATTGATTTTTGGTCAAAGTACTCGAAATCGTCTGACCATATTCGGTATAGATCCCACACCCACACCCATGTTGTGTCGATACGAGTGCGGCACCGAAAGTGAAGAGTTCGTGCAACTTAGATTGGTTGATATGTTGAAGGGCACAGGTATTAAAGTGAGAGTTCAAGTTTTCGTAATGTTTAAATAGGAGTGAGTCATAAGGTGAGAGAAGCTTACCTTCAGAATAGTTTAAGCCACCTTTAATGCAGAAGTGGATGCAATGGTCCCTTTTTGAGGAACTTTTCTTCTCTTTAAGGAAAGTGAATGCTATTATAAGACAACCAAAAGTGGATTGTGAGATCTGAGAATTAAACTGGGCAAAGGGAGTAGTATTTTGTATATTGCATGGGTCATGAGGTCAAGTTCCTCTTGTCAACCATCTATATACCATATAAAATTCGTTTGAATATGATAGCTCTGGACATTATGATAATCCACTGATGGTCAGATTGATATTGGTATTATGAGCCAGAACATTTTCCCCTAAGTTCTATCATTTGGTTATGGTGTTTCGAGTTGGCCAATAAATACTATGTGATGCTGTCAATAAACCTTCCTTTCATCATCTTTTCTAAATCTATGGTTGTGAGAAACGCTATATTGAACAACTGGGAAGGATCACTTGTTAGCATAAAAACGCTGTACTTTTTGTAGTCGCCTCCTCTCTATTATGTCTTTCTTCAGTATTTGGTTGCATCCAGGATTAGGAGAATTAAGATGAATTTCCACCAAGATGGGTGAAGAATTCTGGGAGAAACCATATACTTAGCCCAGATCGGTGAGGAAATTAATAATCCTCTCAATCTGGGATGCAACTCCCAAATACGGAAGAAATAAGGAACTGAAAATGCCTTCTTGAAAACTGTGGTAATGGAAATTCTGCAATCTAGGATCTAGAAAGCAAAATAATAAAGATGATTGTTATTAGAAATTAGAGTTCATGCTATGCATTAAAGGTTACCTATCTTCTTCAGTTATTGCTTTCTTCGAGTTCATCTTTACCCTTCTGAGTTAAAAAGTGTTTCCCTTGATAAAAAATGCTAAATTCGATCATATCTGATATGGACAAAATACTTAGATGGACAGTGTCAGTTCTCAATGAAACCTTACTGCAAGAGATATTCGTCCGGATTATGGTGGTAGTTTTAGACTGCTACTGTAGTGGACTTACGAACCTCTGTTTCTTTCTTTTGGCAGGAAGAGAAGGAACAAAAGATCCGTGAATTGACTGCCAAGTTAGAGAGTATAAATCAACAATCGGAAGTTTATCGTGCCAATCTATTAGCAGTTTTGAAAGACATGGAGGAGGAGAAACTAAAGCTATCTGTGAAAGTGCAAAATGCACGGCTTAGCTTAAAGGAGTAAAACCTTCATTCATTTTTCTTGTTTCAAATGCCATGTGAATTTAGTCCTCATTTATGAGAAGCATGAAGATGAAATATACATGGCCAGAATTCAGCTAGCATATTTTTCTTCCCCTCCAGTATTGTTGGCGGATCTAGGATTTTCATTAAGGAGGGTTCGACACATGATGAATTTTGAAGCCCTTCAACCACTTAATCAACCTTTAATCTTATGTTCTGGAGGTTCAAAATATATATATATACTTTTAAAAAAATGTTTTATATATATATCATGTATTTTTTTGTCAAGGGGGGTCGAGTGAACCCTCTCGCTATCCTCTAGATCCGCCCATTCTAGTCATGTGTACATTAAGCATAACATTGGAATTTCATCTGCATTTCTAGCTATGTTGTTCGGACTCTTCAAAAATATAATATGGTGTGTTGTATACTCCGAAAGTGTTCGACAAACATAGATTTCTAGTCCCTATTGGATCCTCTTCTGCTTCTACCAGCCATTCTTTGCATATGTCCATCACTTCTTGCAACTTTTTCCAAGATGAAAATTTGACAGTATCCATCCATTCTATTTCTTTGTACATTGCTTTGACATCTGATTATGAGCTATGCAAAATCCACTCATTAATAATTTTTCAATATGCTGAGCATTTAGAATCACTAATATCACACATTGAAAAATTATCAACCATGTGAGGAATAACTGAAAACAAAAAAACTACATCTATCTTTCTAATCATAATTAGTAAAGTTAAAGTGTTAAAAATACACTTAAATTATTATATTTTTTTGAGTTTCATACGTCAACTATTGAGAGTGTGAGAAACACCTGACATATCACTCATTAGTTTGAGAAACATATCTCAATGTTGATTGACTTGAATTTTTATTTATTTTTTCTTACATGTGTTTTTAAAAGCGAATTGTCAAAAGTACACCTAAATCATCCTTTTTTGAGTTTCGTACCCTAAATTATCATTCATAAATTTGAGAAATACACTGAAGTAATTACACTCTATTTTTTTAAAAAAAAAAAAACTTGTCACGTGAAAAAAAATGCTCCCTTCGTCCAACAATAGTTCTCTACTATACTATTTTGGAATGTCCCACATTACTTGTTCACTTTATGAAATCAATGGATAATTTTACTCTTGGTTCCTAATTTACCCTTATCATTAATTATATTCATTTCTTTATTACATTTTCATGACATTGTACTCTCTTCGTTCCTTTTTATATGTCATCCTTACTATAAATAGTTGGGTTCATAACACTTGTCATTTCATAAACTTAATGCATAAATTACAATATTCTTCATATTATACCCTTGATAGTTAATTAGTCTTGAAAATAGATATTTGACCACCTAGGAAAATTAACAAGTCATTAATGTTCATTGTAATTACTTCATACATTGATTAATTACTGTCACCATTGCATTACTCTATAAAATCTGATTTTGAAAAAGAAATATCAACAAACAAATTAAAAAAATAAAAGATGAATTTATTTATCATTTATTGAAAAGTTGACTTCAAAAAAACATTAAATAAAGGTAGAATTGTAAACTTTCTTAATTTTTTTAGGGAAAATGCATAAGTACACCCCAACCTATCCCCGAAATCCCAGAGACACACTTATACTATACTAAGATCCTATTACCCTCCCCCCCCCCCCGAACTTATTTTATAAATAATTTTCTTCCCCTTTTCGGCCTACGTGGCACTATCAACCAGATAGTTTGAAAAAATTGTCAACACGCACTGGGCCCAGAAGATAGTGTCACGTAGGCCGAAAAGGGGTAGAAAATTATTTATAAAATAAGTTCGGGGGGGAGGGGGTAATAGGACCTTAGTATAGTATTAGGGGTGTACAAAACCGAACCGAAAACTGAACCAAATCGCAAATCGAGTCAAATCAGAAAAAAAACCCGACTAGTGGTTTGGTTTGACTTGGTTTGGTATTGGAAAAAAAAACTCGACTATATTTGGGTTGGTTTGGTTTTAACTAAAAAAAATCAACCCGAGACCAAACCAACCTGACATTATATATGTAATTTTAAAATTTTATTTTATACATAAAAATATTTACTTTGATATAATTTTAAAATATTTCT
>JAJOOO010026722.1:0-27992 GCA_029582685.1 Solanum piurae
ATATATATATATATATATATATATATAAAAACGAAGGAAAAGAAAAAGAAAAGAAAAGAATGAAAAAAATAAAGAAAAAAAGAAAAAAAAAGCTTCGGAATAAAAGTGCAAAAAGAAATTGGGTTTCCAAGCAATCCATGGAGAGTGAATAAAAAGATGACTTAGAAGCACTTGAAGAAGAATTGGTAAAGGAAAATAAGGGGTTGTCTTGAGAAAACCATATCTCATGAAGAAAAAGTCCCTGAGCCTAAAATGACCATACCTTTACACTCAGCCACATTACAAGCCTTGGAAAGACATTTTTGATCTTGAGTGAGCCGAACCGAAGGTCGATTGGAAAATAAGGGCAAACCTATGGGTGAAAACATGCATTGTGTTCCTCTTTTTTAGTGTGAGCGTTGCATCTGATTCCTGATCTTGAATTGATGAACCTTTGTGTGTGAATATGTAATCATTCTTCATGTGAGGGCATTTAGAAACTTTTTGTTGAGCTTGAACTTGCACAAGTAGCAAGTATTGCAAGCATGAGAATTTTTGGTAATGGTGTGTCACAACCTGAATCTTTGAGTACACATTTGATCCTTGGATAAGTAAATCGAGTCTTGTTATGTGCATTCATGATTCAGTCTTGTGTAGCACTGTTTGAGACACCTTTTTTGAACGAATGAACTTGAGTTTGCTTGAGGACAAACAAAACTTTAAGTTGGGGGTGTTGATGAGTCCACAAATTACACTCATTTAGGGCTTTATTTTAATAAGAATAGTGTCCTCGAATGCTTATTTTGTCTCAATATCTGATGAAAACTCTTAAGTTTCAGGTATTTGAAGTTTTATTGAAAGCATGGACACTTAGGCGCAAAAAGAAACAAAAAGGCTGAAAAGAAAGAAGAAGCTGAAGTATGTGCATCACCAAGCACACTTGGCGATTCGCCGAAGGGATTCACACCGACCTTTGTTCCAGTACGCGAAGCCTTGAAGGAGAAGGATAAAAAAGGAGATGAAAGGAGAAGTCGACGCTTCACCGAATCTTTCCGCGAAGCAGTACTATACCGCTCAATGGTCCAGAATGTGAAGATGCTGAAGGCAAGCACGAAACGGCGATGAAACAGAAGAAGGGTGAGTCGCCGAGTCATTCGGCGACATCTACTAACCTCGCCGAAAGACCCGCCAGCACTATTATCCGAAGTTTATAAATACTAAACTTATTATTAATTTTTGAAGAGTCGAACATTAATTTTAATTTCTAGAATAGAATAGTACTTTTGGGATATTTTTCTCCCAAGTTTGGAGAGGGTTTTGTGGGAGACTTGAAGAAAGAAGGGTTTCATCTTCCACAAGTTGGAAGTGGGTCTTCTCCATTCTTCTTCCTTGCTTAAATCAAGGTTTAATTTCTTATATCCATTTGATTTCACCATCATTTTAGGTGTATTTTGTTATTTCTTGATGTGTGGCTAAAAACTCCCATTCTTGGGGTGTGATTTAGCAAATATGAGTTGATATTATTGTTGGGTCTTGCTTACTGATAGGTTAGATGTAGTTTGGTGGTGATTTCACCTAGTGGTTGTGGTTTAACCTAAAGGGTTTGTAGTTGCAAATACAAAGCCACCCATGTGTTTTCGGCTTGCCCGAGAGGGAGGTCGCAAAACCAAAACCACTACACTGATGACCTAAAGAGTGGGTCGACATGAGGTTCAGCCCGAGAGGGTGAGCCCTAGTCCCATATGCTAACACTCAGCTCAAGAGAGTGAGTGGGGTAAGGCGTAGGCTGGTCTTAATGCGGCAAATGGGTGTTCGAGAGGAACGCATTTGAAACGGGGTAAGTTGCCCGAGAGGGAACTTATTTCCATTTAAAGCTTAGCCTAATCACTATTATTTTGCAAATCTCCAATTGAAAGCATGTACCCAACAATTTATCTCAACTTGTATTGCGGTCACATCTCAAGAACTTTTCCCCATACTTGATTTGCTTGTTTATATTGTTGTTTTAGTACTAGTTACAAAAGCCCCCTTTGATATTTGACACTTTGGTGTCAGCTCCTTTAATTTACAATGTCTTTTATCGCAAATATATTTAGCTACAACTAGTTAGAACTAAATTTTATTTTTCTATCAATTTTCAAAACCACTCCCTTGGGACACGATCCCAACTCTCTGTTGGGTTACTAGATTATCGACGATCGTAGACACTCATATCGTAGGATAGTATCGTTCGTCACGATAAGCATCAAAATGGCACCGCTGCCGGGGAGTGGTGTTTGTTGAGAATTTTTAGTTAAGTTGAATTTTTATCTTGTTAATTATAGTTGAACTTAACTTTTAGTTTTAGTTTTTGTGTTGTTGTCTCTTTGCAGAGGTGACGAAATAAGTGTCAACGGAAGAAATGCAATGGCCAATCCGAAAAATGTAGCTTGAACGAGGACTTGCGTCGTGCCACGACGTTAACTAAGGCACTGCTTGGGAGGCAACCCAAGTTTTATTTTTCTTTTTTTTAAGTTTTAAATAATGGTATGTTGAATGTGCAGGACAAAGTGTGAAAAGTGTTTGAACAGTACAGATTGGCGAGCTAAAGGTCCAGTCGGCGTATCACCGAAGAGGTCGGCGACCCCGATCTAGACAGTCATTGGACTCCAAACAATTTCAAAGTGGAGTTTATAAAAATTGGTGAGCCCAGGAAATTATTGGCGAATCACCGATCTGGTCGGCGATCGCGATCTAGTCTGCCGTTTGGACCCTCAGATTTCTTGGAGGTCTTGTAAAACTCGGCGAAGTAAGTGACCGCTCGGCGTGTTGGCGAGTGGGTCGGCAAGCACGACTAATGTCGCCAAATGGGTGAGAACTGGACAGTTTTTAAATGGCCAAAGGTTTAAACTTCCAACTCTTTCACTTTTTCCTCACTTTCGAATTTCACAAACTCACACCCGCACTTTAATTTCTATATTTTTCCATTTCTAGTAGTATCTTAGTGGTTGATTTGTGCTCGAATTGGGATTACTTTGCCGCCTAGCATTTCAGTCTTTATTATTCGGCATCTAAGGTTGGTTTCCCGAACCCCGCATGTATTTTTGAGAATTTGAACTCTCATGTAAATGATTATATTTTGTTGATGTGTGCTGGGCCTCTCTGATATGATTAAGTTGCTTGAATGCCTGTTTTAATTCAAAAATCTTGCCCGTAGTTTTATATTGTTAAAATCCCATATTTTTTTTGCCTTAAAATTGGTTAAATCTTGTGGGGTTGTGCTTGCATGTTGTTGAGTCTATAGGGAGAAGTCTGAGTATCCTGAAGATCTGGTAAAGACCAATATTGTCATGCCACCCCGAAAAAGAGTACAGGGTACCCCTATAAATAAAAGGGGATCAAATCCTCCAAAGAAGAGCAGACAAGAACCTCTACCTGGAGATAAAGGCAAGGATATGAGGGCCTTACTGAGACAGAGGAGGCCATGGTAGATGCTGCTGGCTCCTAGTGGATCTGGTACTGCTGGTCCTTCTAAGGTGAACCGGGTATAGAGGAACGAGTCCAGACTTATGCACCGGGCACTGATGCCCAGAAAGATGGAGCGACTGCGTAGACAAGATCTCCTCTTTACCTCCCTCCCTGTCTTACTTTATTTTACATTCTGGATATTTTGTTATTTGCATTTGAGGACAATGTCTTTTCTTTTGTGGTGGGGTGAGGCTGACACCTTTTGTGTTGATATTTTTGTGCTGATATTTGTGTTTCTGTATATATTTGGGTTGTCTGTGTTAAATTGTTCTTAAAACTTCTTTTATGATTATTTGAGATTATGGCTCCTCTTTTTGATTTTAATTGATGCAAATTTTGACCCTTCCAAATTTTTTTGTTTTTCAAAATCTTTTGTAACCGCTTGTGTTGAAAGTGGCTGTTATCGTACAAATTAAAGTGTCAGTTTTGATCAATACCGATGACTTAAATAGTGCTCTCAATCGTACAAACATGAATGTGCGGCTACAACGAGAACAAATGAAGTTGCATAGCCAATATGTGAACTCTTTGCATCTCGTTGTGATTAGTCATTTCTCAAATTGATTCTCCTGTAATGACCGTTGCACACTAGCGAAAGTGTGTATTCTTGTTTGACTTAAGTATCGATGCCTTGTGTGATGAGCTTACTTTGAACTTTGCATGAGTAAACCTAGAATTTACCCCGTTAATCTTATTGATTTAGTAAGGTGTGCTCTTGAGTTGAATTTAGGCAAATTTTAAGAGTGTAAGCCAAATCTGACATATACCTCTTTTATGGATTACCCGTGAGTGTGTGAAACTCTTTCGAACACCCCTTGAGCCTTACCTTTCTTTGGAAGAAACTTTATAAACCCATGGTGTTGTGGAAAAATGGATACCCTCTCTCTCTCTATATATATATTTATATATATAAAATGAAGGAAAAGAAAAAGAAAAAAAAGAATGAAAAAAAAGAAAAGTTGTGGAATAAAAGTGCAAAAAGAAATTGGGTTTCCAAGCAATCCATGGAGAGTGAATAAAAAGATGTCTTAGAAGCACTTGAAGAAGAATTGATAAAGGAAAGGAAGGGGCTGTCTTGAGAAAACCATATCTCATGAAGAAAAAGTCACTGAGCCTAAAATGACCATACCTTTGCACTCAGCCCTATTACACGCCTTGGAAAGACCTTTTTGATCTTGAGTGAGCCGAACCGAAGGTTGATCGGAAAATAAGGTAAACCTATGGGTGAAAACATGCATTGTGTTCCTCTTTTTGAGTGTGAGCGTTGCATCTGATTCCTGATCTTGAATTGATGAACCTCTGTGTGTGAATATGCAATCATTCTTCATATGAGGGCATTTAGATACTTTTTGTTGAGCTTGAACTTGCACAAGTAGCAAGTATTGCGAGCATGAGAATTTTTGGTAATGGTGTGTCACAACCTGAATCTTTGAGTACGCAATTGATCCTTGCATAAGTAAATTGAGTCTTGTTGTGTGCATTCAGGATTCAGTCTTGTGTAGCACTGTTTGAAACACCCTTTTTGAACGGCTGAACTTGAGTTTGCTTGCGGACAAGCAAAAGTTTAAGTTGGGGGTGTTGCTGAGTCCACAAATTGGACTCATTTAGGGCTTTATTTTGATAAGAATAGTGTCCTCAAATTCTTATTTTGTCTCAATATCTGATGAAAACTCTTAAGTTTCAGGTATTTGAAGTTCTATTGAAAGCATGGACACTTAGGCGCAAAAAGGAACAAAAAGGCTGAGAAGAATGAAGAAGCTGAAGTTTGAGCATCGCCAAGCACACTTGGCGATTCGCTGTGGGATTCACGCCGCTCTTTGTTCAAGTACGCAAAGCCCTGAAGGAGAAGGATAAAAATGGTGATGAAAGGATCAGTCTGTGCTTCATCAAATCTTTCCGCGAAGCAGTACTATACCGCCCAATGGTCCAGAATGTGAAGATGCTGAGGGCAAGCACGAAATGGCGATGAAACAGAAAAAGGGCGAGTCGCCGTGTCATTTGGCGACATCGACTAACCTCGCCGAAAGATCCGCCAGCACTATTTTCTGAAGTCTATAAATACTAAACTTATTATTAATTTTTGAAGAGTCGAACATTAATTTTAATTTCCAGAATAGAATAGTACTTTTGGGATATTTTTCTCTCAAGTTTGGAGAGGGTTTTGTGGGAGATTTGAAGAAAGAAGGGTTTCATCTTCCCCAAGTTTGAAGTGGATCTTCTCCATTCTTCTTCCTTTGCTTAAATCAAGGTTTAATTTCTTATACCCATTTGATTTCACTATCATTTTAGGTGTATTTTGTTATTTTTTGATGTGTGGCAAAAAAAAACCCCATTTTTGGGGTGTGATTTAGCAAATATTAGTTGATATTATTGTTGGGTCTTGCTTGCTGATAGGTTAGATGTAGTTTGGTGGTGATTTCACCTAGTGGTTGTGAGTTAACCTAAATGGTTTGTAGTTGCAAATACAAAGCCACCCATGTGTTTTCGGCTTGCTCAAGAGGGAGGTCGCGAAACCAAGACCACTAGACTGATGGCCTAAGGAGTTGGTCGACATGAGGTTCAGTCCGATAGGGTGAACCCTAGTCCCATATGCTAACACTCAGCTCGAGAGAGGGAGTGGGGTAAGGCGTAGGCTGGTCTTCATGCTGCGAATGGGTATCCGAGAGGAACGCATTTGAAACGGGGTAAGTTGCCCGAGAGGGAACTTATTTCCATTTAAAGCTTAGCCTAATCACTATTATTTTGCAAATCTCCAATCGAAAGCATGTACCCAACAATTTATCTCAACTTGTATTGCGGTCACATCTGAAGAACTTTTCCACATACTTGATTTTCTTGTTTATATTGTTGTTTTAGTACTAGTTACAAAACCCCCCTTTGATATTTGACACTTTGGTGTCACCTCCTTTAATTTACAATGTCTTTTATCGCAAATGTATTTAGCTACGACTAGTTAGAACTAAATTTTATTTTTTCTATCAATTCTCAAAACCACTCCCTTGGGACACGATCCTAAATCTTTGTTGGGTTACTATATTATCGATGATCGTAGACACTCATATTGTAGGATAGTGTCATTGGTCACGATAAACATCAGTTCCTCTTGAGTTTTAGTGTTTTGGGAGTCATGTGTGTTATATGTGCTTTCCCATGATTTCCTTATGTTATGCATGTTCTTGAGAAATTCATGTTTAGTATGAAAATGAGTTTTTTATGATTGATTTTCCTCATGTTGTTGTGCATTGAGTAAGAGTTGCTTATTTGACGTTATGAGATGAATTGATGAACATGCTTTAGTATGCTTTTAAGAGTAATTGCATATTGGCTCCATGATACTGTGTTGAGCATGCTTTTAGTTGGAGAAGGTAGTTCCTCCTATGAATATGATATATGTGGAGTTTTATGCATAATGGGTTGTTAGATGTAGTTCCAACTTCCTTGTGTGGCATTGATTATGTTTGACATGGAGTTGAAGTTTCCTCCTTTGAATTGTGCATAATTTAGATGTTTCATGCAAGATGGGCAGCTAGTCTTGAGTCTTTATTTCTATGAAGTATCTAAATCGTCATTCGAGGACGAATGTTCCCAAGGGAAAGATATTGTAGCACTCCGGAAACTAGTAGGCTAAACTAGAGATTAACGTGATGGTTAGAGTCGTGAATGTAGCTCCCCGTACTTAAAATATAGGTTTTCGTGTTAGGACGTCAAGGTACAACCCCTCCAGGACCAACCATGGGCCCTTGAGGAGGACCCCTAGAGTCTGCCTGGGCATTGACCAACGACAAGACCCATGACCCATTGGTGGGTCCATGCGACGTGGGTCAGCCCGTAGATGGGAACCATGGAGGGTGCTTGAGGTAGTGACCCACGAGACCAGGACCCAGGCCTCGTGGATGGGTCCACGATTCGATGGAAGAGGGTCGTGAGTGAAGGACCTAATTTGCAAAGTCTTAGTAAGCCAAACCAGGTTCACCAGCATGCCACATGGTTCTAACCATGCCCCGTGGGTGGGTACTCGTGGGTGGTGGCCTGGAGACGATTTTAAGGGTTAAGTCTAGGGGTAGTTTGGGTCTTTCCGGAATTAAGTAGTTATTAAGTGACGCAATTTTATACTAATTTAGACTAACTATATACTGATTTTATACCCCTAAATTAAGTTCATCTTCCTCATAATTCCAAAACCCCAAATCAAAACCAACTTCTCCCCAAAAATTCTCTCTTTAGAACTTCAAGGAAGAAGAAGAAGCAAGTTTGAGATAGGGTTCAAACAGTAAGTTTTTATACTCAAATTCATTGGATTTCATTGCTAAGGTATGGTAGGTCTTCATCTATGGATATAATTCATCCATGGAGTCCCTTCAAAACTCAATTTCAAAGATAGAAATTCCCCAAAATCTAGGGTTTGACTCCAAGTCATGGATTACTTTCAAAAACGATTCTATTGAATTAATTATTTGATATTATGATTGAATTGATGATTTATTATGGTTTTATGTTCAGATACCCCAAGAATCCATGAAATCCCCATATTCCCAATTTATGACCTTGTGATGTGGGTGAATTGATGAAAGAAGAATATGATGAGATTATGCTTGTAGTAATTGAGTTATTTGAACCATGTTATTATCCATTTCTAATGTAGTAATTCTAGATGTGTTGATTGAATATGATCCTTGATCCTTGAAGGGCAAAGTATGATAATTATGCATGATTATGAGATTTAGGTACATGCTTTAAGAACACTTTGAGAGTAAAGTGATTATGATTATGATCTAGTTATTGTGTTGTTTGAAGGTTATCCTCATATACACACCTATGTATGAATATGATATGATGTGAAAAGTTTTCTCACAATATGATGATTCTAAGTTGAAAAGCTATTCTCACCTATTGAATCTATGAGCTATAATATGAATTATGTTGGATTTAGTGTCAAAACATTCTTCCATGAATATGAACTTAAGTTAAGACTTAGTAAGTAATCCGTGGGGATTAATGCTTAGCACCGAGTGGATATGAATATGAGAGGGAAACTTATACGCTAGTTGAGTCCGACTTTCCAATGAAAGCTTTTACACTAGTTGAGTCCGGCTTTCCAAATGGGTTCCTTCTACCTTAGTTGAGTACATGTTCCCAAAGTATGTATCTCATGAGATGGAAACCTTCTACCTTAGTTGAGTCCGGGTTTCTAGTAGCAATCTCCTTATCCCATAAACTATGTGCCCTCATAGATTATTTAGCCAGTGGATCCACCTAAGCTAAGAGTATGGTTCTACCTTAGGCAAGTAGGACAACCCTTTTTCGGTGTGGGGTAGACACCAAATTCCATCCTAAGCTCACGTGGTCTATGTTGGTTAAGGCTAATTCCCCATTATGATAATAGTATGAACAAGAGTATGAATTATGAACTATGGTTACTCAAGAAGCTTTACTTAGTGTGGGTGAGATTATGGGATCTTATTCATGCATTGCACAAGTATGCTTTGAGGGTATTTATGATATGTTCCTCTTATGATATGATGATCAACGTAATGAATATACTTATGTGTTTCCACTATCTTCAAAATGATGCTTTAACTTAGTAAATTGCATGCATTCAACTAAAATGTCCCTTTTAGCATGTTTTCATGATTTTATGCATGGATATCATACTTAGTGCATTTTTGTACTAACCCATGCTTTTCCCACATTTTCCCCAAGTGTAGGGTCCGGTTCTCAAGGTGGTCCTCATTGTGGCTAAAGCTTGGAATTGCTAATTTCTCCTAGCTTGTTGGTGAGTCCTCATGGTTCGAGGATAGATGTTATATTTGTAGTTCCTTTCTTGTATTTTCTTTTCAGATTATGTTGTTTGGGCTGTGTCCCTAGTTGATTCAAGTATTGTAATAGATGCCTATGTTGAGACAAGTTTAGACTTCCAATTTCCTCTATGGAATTTTTCGACTTGAAATGTGTTTTTAGTCTTTGTTGTTCTATGCTTATGTTATGATATGCTAAGTGGTTTACATGGGGACTTTAGCGGTTCTATTTGCCTTGCTACATCTAGGGGTACCCCTGGGTCATGACACCCAAGCTCCTACTTAATCTCCAATTTACCCTATGGATGAGAATGTAACAAATGTGAAGTTTAGGTCGGTTTTTCAAATGTTGGCTCAAGTCGTGATGGACAGAGCCAATAGAGAGGTGGTAGTCCCCGTGAACCCCAATGTGGGTACATCGGCATCAAGAATGAGGGACTTTGCAAGGATGAACCCTCCAGAATTTTATGGCTCCATAGTTGAGGAAGATCCTCAAGAGTGTGAGGGAATATTCTTTGAGATTCACTCAATTGTAAAAATATGCTTTGAGGTTCACTCAATTGTAAAAATATGCTCCTTCTATACTGGCGGATTGTAGGGCTAAGATGAGTAATTTTGTGTCGAGTGTGTCCGACATGGTAATCAAAGAATGTCGTACCTCTATGCTTGTCCATGACATGGACATTTCTCGTCTTATGCACCATGCCCAACAAATTGAAGAGGAAAAGCTTAAGGAAAGATTCAGGGAGACAAAGAGGGCAAGAACGGATGATGGTATGTTTTCATATTCTAGCTCCGGTGGATAATGTCATTCAAGGTTCCGGAAAAAGTTCTCTGGGAAAGGTTCTTCTAATGTTCCTCCAAGGTCTAACAAAGAAAGGGTGTCAAACCCTAAACCTCAAGGAGATGGTAGTAGGTCCTTGATGCCTACTTGTGCTAAGTGTAAAATAAATCATGAGGGTAAGTGTCTAGCGGGTTCCAATGATTGCTTTGGGAGTGTAAATACGGATCACAAGACAAGGAATTGCCCTTTGATTTCTAAGAATGAAAGTGATACTCATCGTAGGTGATGAGTCCTAGATTTGGACTCATTGGGGCTTTGTTTTGATAGTTTTAGTGTCCTCAAATGCCTAATTTATGCTATAAACTTATGTTAAGGCCTTGATTTTCAGGTATGTGGATTAAGGAGAAAATAAAGGAAACTAACAGGCAAAAAGGAACAAAACAAGCTGAAGAATTGGAGAAAGGCAAGCCTGGTGATCGCCAAGACCACTCGGTAACTCGCCGAGTGGCTCTTCAGTACGCCTAAATTTCCAGTGTGCCATCCTTGAAGGAAGAAACCAAATTGGCATTAGGAAAGGTGCAGTCGGTGAATCACCGATCAGTTTCGCGATGACAAGATTGATCATCCAAAGTTACAGGACTTGAGGATGCTGAGAGCCAATGAGTAAAGGCGATAGAAGACAGAAAAAGGTGGTTCGCCGAATCACTAGGCGAACCCAACTTACCTTGCCTAATAACCCTTCATGGCTAATTTTTGGCGAATATAAATAGGATTTTGAACGGTGAATTGAGGAGTGTTGTTACCATTTAGAATAGTTTCTTTGAAGTTTGAGAGTTTCTTTCTAGACTTGAAGGCTTTTTGAGACTCAATTAAGAGATTTTTCAAGTGGGTTACTAATTTTCTTCAATTCTGAGAATTGTAAAGGCTTGAATACTTTTACCCAATTGATGGCTAATCAATTTGGTAATCATTTTTACCTTTCTATGATGCTTGGCTAAAACCCCAATTCTTGGGGTTTGATCATGTGATTATGGGTTGAATTAGCTTGTGGATATTGTTAATTACTAGTTTAAATGCTATATTGAAGTGGGTTTAATCATTAGCTGAGGTTTAATTTATGAATTGTTGTTGCAAATGCAGTTCTATTTTTGTGTTCTTAGCTTGCTCGAGAGAGATGTTTTGAAACTAAGGCTTTTGATTAATGGTTTGTATATTGGGTTGATATGTGTTTAGCTGGAGAGAGTGAATCTTAAACCCAATCCTACCCATCTAACTCGAGAGAGTGGATGAATTAAGGTGTGGGTTATTCTTAATTGCTATGCTTGTTAATGTTCGAAAGAAATCACCTGATTCGGGGTAGTTGTTCGAGAGAAAGCTATCTCCCTTATAGTCTAGCCTACCCACTGATATTTAGATGTTTACTAGCTAGTAGTTCCAATTATCCACTTAGCGGAATTTGCCTATAATCGAACACTTCCCGATAGCGGAATTTGCCTATAATCTCCCTTTTTCTGTCTACCCTTGTTGGTGATTCTGTGGTGGCTAAAAGGGTCTGTAGAAGATGTCCCATTTCCTTATCCCATAGAGTTACTCTTGTTGATTCGATAGAGCTTGATATGCTAGATTTTGATGTTATGCTTGGTATGGATCGGTTGCACTCTTGTTATGCTTCTATTGATTGTAGGACCCGTGTAGTCAAGTTTCAGTTCTTGAATGAGCCTATCCTAGAGTGGAAGGGGAAAATTATATACTTAAGGGTCGGTTTGTTTCCTATCTTAAAGATATAAAGATGATTTCTAAGGGTTGCATTTACCATATAGTTAGGGTGAGGGATGCAGAGTCTGAAACCTCTATTATTGTGTCAGTCCCTGTTGTGAATGAGTTTCCGGAAGTGTTCTCAGATGATCTACCCGATATTCCTCCCGAAAGGGAAATAGACTTCATTATTTACCTTCTCCCAGATACGCAACCAATTTCTATTCCTCCTTATAGAATGGCTCTGGTAGAACTTAAGGAGTTGAAATAGCAACTGAAAAATTCATTGGATAAGGGTTTCATCTGACCAAGTATCTCTCCATGGGGTGCTCCAGTTTTGTTTGTTAGAAAGAAAGATGGTTCACTTCGTATGTGTATTGCATACCATCAATTGAACAAGGTGATCATTAAGAATAAGTATCCTCTTCCAAGAATAGATGATTTGTTTGACCAACTTCAAGGGGCAAGTTACTTCTCCAAAATTGATCTCCAATCGGGTTGTCACCAATTGAGGGTGAAAGAAGAAGATATTTAGAAAACAACTTTTAGAACTTGATATGGTCATTATGAGTTTTTGGTGATGTCGTTTGGTTTGACTAATGCTCCGGCGGCATTTATGGATTTGATGAATAAGGTGTTTAGACAATACCTTGATATGTTCGTAATTGTGTTCATAGATGATATTTTGATTTACTCAAGGAGCGAGGATGAGCACATTGATCATTTGAGGATTGTATTGCAAATTCTCAAGGACCAACAACTCTTTGCAAAGATTAGCAAATGTGAATTTTGGTCCGTAGCTTTTCTTGGCCATAAAGTTTCAAGCAAGGGTATTGAGGTGGATTGATGAGTCCACAAATTGGAATCATTTAGGGCTATATTTTAATAGAAATAGTGTCCTCAAATGATTTGTTTATCTCGATATCAAAACTCTCAAGTTTCAGGTATTTGAAGTTTGAGTGGAAGCATGGACACTTAGTCGCAAAAGGGGACAAAAAGGCTGAAAAGAATGAAGAAACTGAAGCCTAAGCATCTCCAAGTACCCTTGGCGAGTCGCCGAATGGACTAACTTCGCCTTTTGTTCCAGTACGCGGAGCCCTGAAGGAAGAGGATAAAAATGGCGATGGAAAGAGCAGTCGGCGCATCGCCGATCAATTCCGCGTAGCTGTACTTTACCGCCCAATGATCTAAGACACAAAGATGCAGAAGGTAAGAAAGAAAGGTGACAAACCAGACGAAGGGTAAATCGCCGAGTTGATCGGCGATTCCTACTAAAGTCGCCGAGTGATCCGCCGCAATATTAATTCAGAAAACTAAAAATACTAGCTGTAGTTTTATTTTTAAGAGAGTTCGAACATTATTACTAGTTTTTACTCTTTAACATTAGTTTTTGATATTATCTCTTAAGTTTGGAGAGGGTTTTTGGAAGACTTGAAGAATTAATGGTTTCATCTTCCCCAAATTAAAAGTGGGTCTTCTTGATTCTTATTTTTTGCTCAAATCAAGGTTTATTTATCTATACCCATTTGATTTCAATATCATTGAAGGTATAATTTCTTATTTCTTGCTATGTGGCAAAAAAACCCCATTCTTGGGGTGTGATTTAGCAAATATGAGTTAATATTATTGTTGGGTCTTGTTTGCTGATAGGTTAGATGTAGTTTAATGGTGATTTCGTCTAGTGGTTGTGGTTTAATGTAATGGATTTGTAGTTGCAAATACAAATTCACTCATGTGTTTTTGGCTTCCTCGAGAGAGAAGCCCCTAAACCAAGACCGCTAGATTGATGACCTAAGGAGTGGGTCTACATGAGGTTCAGCCCGAGAGGGTGAGCCCTACTTCCATATCCTAACACTCAGCTCGAAAGAGTGAGTGGGGTAAGGCGTAGGCTGGTCTTCATGCGGCAAATGGGTGTCCGAGAGGAACGCATTTGAAATGGGGTAAGTTGCTCGAGAGAGAACTTATTTCCATTTAAAGCTTAGCCTAGTCACTATTTTGCTACAACTTTCCTATCGAAAACATGTACCCAATGATTTAGATTAATTTGTATTGCACTCACACCCCAAGAATTCCCCTATCATACTTGATTTTCTTGTTAATTTTACTAATTTTTTACTATACTTGTGTCAAACGCCCATCGTTATTTGACACTTTTGTGTCACCCACTAAATTTACAATGTTTTTATTCGTAAATATCATTAGCTACGACTAATTAGAATGAAATTCTAATTATCTACAAGTTTTCACTACCACTTCCTTGGGACACGACCCCAACCCTTGGTTGGGTTACTATATTATTGACGATCGTAGACACTCGAACCGTAGTTAGTGTCATCGGTCACGATAAGCATCAAAATGGCGCCGCTGCCAGGGAGTGGTGTCACATGAAAATGTAGTTAAATAGAGTTTTTGTTCCTCTTGGTTGTTGTTTTTACTAATTTTACTTTTAGTTTTGTTTTCATTTTGAGTTGTTGTGTATGGAGGTACCTTAGCATGGCTGAGGGAAGGGGTGGCAAGTCGGTTGAGATAAATCAAGGAGTCGAGGGTGACTCGAAGTTAACAACGCTGGTATCTCAATTAAACGGCTTGGCCACCAAAATAACTGAGATGGAAAACCAGTGCAAACGCCAAGGGAAGCATATGCTTCCTCATGAGCAAGAAAGGTCTAGGAGTGATAAGAAAACGTGTGTCAAGGACACGCTATTGCTCATTCTCCAAAAGCTTCATGAGCAAGATAGAATGCTAGAGGCAATGAAGGAGAGAGTGGAGTTGTTGAATCTAATGATTGGTTCTCACTCGAGATCATTTAAGCTGATTGAAGACCTATTGGACCACACACTGCCGCATCTCTACCATAGCATTGAAGGAGGGTTGCCTAGTGGCGTTAGGTCAAACCCCAATGATGAAGCTTGACCAATAGCTCACGTCGAGCCACGACGTTAAATAAGGCGCTTCTTGGGAGGCAACCCAAGGTATTAAATATTTAGGATTTTACTTTTATAAATAATGGTGTTCTGATGTTGCAGGTTAAAATGAGGAAAATGTGGAAAAATTTCAGGTCGGCAAGCACAAGTTAAATTCTGCGAGTCGCTAAACAGGTCGGCAAACTCGACTGGATCCACCATTTGGTTCAACGGAAGTGCTATACAAAGCCTGTAAAACTCGGCTAACTCGAAAGGCAACTCGGTGAATCGCCAACCTGTTCGGTGACCGCGACACAGACCGTCGACTTAACCCCTAAGAAATTGATGATTTTACAAAAAAGGTAGGATAAATGACTACTCAGTGTACCACCGAGTGGGTCGGCAAATGTGAGTATCGGCGTCAAGTGGACAAAGAACTGAACGGTTATATAAGAGCCAAAGGTCACAAATTTTGAAATTGCCACCTTTCCCTCGTCTCAAACTCCTCAAAATCACACCAAAGGTATTTCTTCCTAGATTTTTGCTTACCATTAGTGTTGTAGTTGGTAATTAGTGCTTGGGGTTAGATTTCTTTGCTTCCTAGCACTACAAAATCAATTTGATCGGCATTAAAGGTTAGTCTCTAAAACCTCAAATTTATTTGTAAAAGTTTTAGAACTCATTTGCAATTATAGTATTAGGATGACGTGTGCTGGGCCTCTCTGATAGAAATAGGTTGTTGTGATGCTATTTTCAATTCAAGACTTTTGCTTGAAATGCTTTAATATTCGAATGCCTAAATTTTCGTGCTTTGATTTGAATGAATTCAAAATGGGGAATGTGTACTTGTTGTTAGATTGGTTGGGTGAAGTCTAAATAACCCATGTTTGCACTAACTAACAAAAATTGCTCGATGAAGGAATGGGTGACACCATTCTTAAGGGTATTCATAGTTAAATGGCCGAATTAGGCACAACCAGAAGAAGTCTAAGTATTTTGGGGTGATGGGAAGTATGGGTCTTGTGTGAATTTCGTGTATGCATGCTTTTATTTTGTTTTTGGGGCTTGTAGGGTTGGTTTCGAGAAATGGATTGAAAAATAGGCACGTTGAGCCATTCAACGAGCTGGGTCGAGCTCAGCGAACATCTCAGCGGCTTGCCTACTGGCCATAGACCACCCTAACTTCATGGCTCAAGTGTTGTGGGATCTGTACCTTTTGGCGGACACATTTGTGATCACCGAAAGTAGTCGACAGATAGCCGATAGGACTTTGGATCGCCTTTTGAATGCCCCTTCGACCCTCTTTCAGTATTTCTTTCGATGGACATCTTCGTCGTCGCCGAAAGTAGTCGGCAACTCACTGAGTAGATTTTTTCATCACCAATTTGCCTAGATTTTTAAGCAAATCCCTTCGGTGAGTTAGACCTAGCTCGCCAAAGAGGTTTGGCGATTCATCAACTGCATCGGCGAGCCTTTCTGCAATAGATTTTCTGTGCTTGAATTTGATTGTTCTTCTGACTAATCACAAACTCTTGCAGATATGGTACGCACCAATTTAAACTCTCCCCCAAAAGAAGGCAGCACAAGGCATTCATATAAATGAAGAAGGATCAAACCCTCCAAAGAGAAGAGGGGATGAAATCCTACAAGGCAACAAACAAAAATGAATGAAGCATATACGAAATAAAAAAGTAGTTGTCGAAGCCCAAGTTGAGCAGTCTGAGCCTGAAGATGATCAACCATTAAATCAACAATAGAACAGGCTCATAAACATGCCTCAACCCTCAGCCACCAGGGTTTTAACAGATGCTGCCACTTCAACCAGGGATACCTCAGCCGCAGCTCCTCCTAAGCCAACACATGCACCTCCAGTGGCCCCTACACCTCCTATAGCTCCTCAGCCACGACTACTGAATAGATTAAAGAGTGATGGGATCCCGACCATCAGAGAAGAGAAGCTCTTGTCTGTGGCTGGGTTGGAAAAATATCCTGATGTTCTGGCTACCTTTCGCCACCATTGGTTTGAGCAGTTTACGAGGCCCTAAGGCCTCGAGTCCCCGAGGCCCCTACATTCCTTCTTGGGTCAAAGAGTTTTATACAGCTTATGTGCCAAAGAACAAGAAGCAGGAAGGTGAGTTTATACTAGTTAGATCTGTCGTAGTCAGAGGTAGGGAGGTAGAGTGCCACAACGAGCATATCAACGCTGTATTGGGAAGGCTGCTGCATTCTATACTCCCTTATGATGGACTGCCCATTGCTGTATGTTTAAACGAACTGAAGGAGTGGCTATCTCCCATGATTTCTCAGAACACTGATAGATTGATCGGGGTTGGAGCTCCTATTGAGAAGAGTGATCTGAACATTGCTGCCAGATTCTGGTTTGGTTTCATCAGCAGTACCATCATGCCATCCCAGAACGAGTTTGTTCTGCACCTTCCCAAGGTAGCTTGACTTGGATGTATCATGTCCCAGAGGAGCATCGATCTCAACATGTTGACTTCACAGTAGATGGCCATGACGGCCAAATAGAAGTAGACTTCCCTGCCATTTCCTGTTCTGGTTACTGAGTTGTGCCAACGTGTTGGAGTTCCTCTGGACACTACGAGGAACCTCGAGGTCACTCCTTCATCCTCCACTGACATCCGACATATTGAGACCGAGCACATACGTGAGGAGATTGATAGGAGGATAGGAGCTTCAGCAGATACTACTCCAGAGGTCGATGTTGACATGCTACCCACAGATGCATCTGCACCTACTCCGGCCTCTGGGGCACCAAGTACATCTGCGCATGCCTCTTCTTCACAGGATCCAGGTGCTTCTTCCTCTAGCCAGCCAATCAGGATTACTCAGGCTATGATCCTGAAGATGGGACGTTTGGCCCAATCAGTTGAGGCGAGGGCAGCCAAACTAGAGAGATAAGTCCCAGGGATGATCGATAGTGTCATAGCTGCAGCACTCATCCCCCTTCAGACCTCTGTTGATGCTCTGAATCTGAGAGTTACAGCTTGAGAGAGCATGCAGGGGAGAGTATCTGAGGTACCGGCTTTGAAAACCGATATTGCAGAGCTGCGGAGAGACGAAGACTATTAGAAGTCTGTTGAATTCAACGAATTAATGAAGAACGTTGAGGATCATGATGCCCCTATGACTTCGGAGATTCCTCCAGCCACCACTGGAGATATGCAGATGGGTGATGCAGCAGCTGGAAATACAGATGCAGAGACTGATGAGGAGTTGGCAGCAACACAGGAGGAGTAGAGCATATTTGTAAAATATTTAGATCTAGTGGGGACAGTTGTGCAGTCGGTGATGTCCGGGCACTGATGCCCAAGCACAGATTGCTACTCAGAGTATTGATGCCCCGATAGGAGGAGAGGCTGAATAGACAGGACCCTCATTTACCTCTATTTTTGTCTTACTTTGATTTCACTTTTGGATACTTTTATTTGCATTTGAGGACAACTACTTTTCTTTTTGTGGTGGGGTGAGGCTCACCTTTGTGTTGTTTTGAATGTTGTTTACTGTACATATTTGGGTTGTCTGTTTTTAACTATGTTTTTGAAATTGCTTGTGCGATTGTTTGAGCTTGTGGCTTCCTTTTTGATTTAATTGCGAAACATTTGACCCTTCAGAAAAAATTTCATTTTTCAAAAAAAATTGCCACCTCTTGTGTTGAAAGTGTCTGTTCTCATACAAATTCAAGTCTCCGTTTCGCTCAATATCGATGAAATGAATAGTGCTCTCAATCGAACAATCATGAATGTGCGACAACAATGAGACCAAACGAAGTTGCATAGACAATATGTGAACTCTTTGCATCTCGTTGTGATTAGCCATGTATCAAATTGATTCTCTTGTGATGACCGTTGCACACTAGCAAAAGTGTGGGGTGTTGTTTGACTTAAGTGTCAATGCCGTGTGTGATAAGCTTACTTTGAACCATGCTAGAATAAACCTAGAATTTTCCCCGTTAGTCGAGTCGATTAAGTAATGCTTTCTCTTGATATGATCTTAGGGAACTTTAGAGAGTGAGAACCAATTTGACATATACCTCTCTTGTGACCTCCCTTGTGAGTGTGTGTACCTCTTTTGAACACTCCTTGAGCCTTATCCTTCTTTGGAAGAAACTGAATGAAGACTATACCTTTCTAGATCCATCTCCCTTAATCCTCATGAAGTTTGGTTTGACTGAAATTGCCAACTTAGGCCAAAACCCTAAGTTGGGGGTGTGGTGAAAAGAAAAAGGAAAAATCAAAGAAAGTGCAAGGAAAGTACCATTTAACCCATGGTGTTGCGAAAAAATGGAAATCGTCCATTAATAAAAAAAAAAGGGAAGAAAAAGAAAAGAAAAAAGAAAAAGAAAATTGTGAAATAAAGTGCAAAAGAAATCGGGTTGCCAAGCAATCCATGGTAAGTGAATAATAGGATGACTTATGGGCACTAAGGAAAAAGATGAAGGAGAAGGGAAAGAAGTGTTGTGAGCACCACAACTCATGAGGATCATTAGTCACTGAGCCTAAATGATCATACCTTTGCACCCAGCCCCATTACAAGCCTTAATAAGACCTTTGTGATCTTGAGAGAGCTGAACCAAATGTTGACTGGAAAATAAGGGTAAACCTATGGGCGAAAGCATACATCGTGTTCCTCTTTTTGAGACTGAGCGTTGTATCCGATTCCTGAACCTTAAATTGCTTATACCTTTGTGTGTGAAAATGGAATCATCCCTTGTGTGAGGGCATTCAAATGCTTTTGTTGAGCTTGAACTTGCATTTAAAGCAAGTAATGCGAGCTCGAGAATATTTGGTAATGGTGTGTCACAACTTGAATCTTTGAGTACACAATTAATCCTTGCATGAGTTGATTGAATCTTGTTGTGTATATTCATGATTGACTCTTCTGTAGCACTATTTGAGACATCCTATTTGAACTGCTGAACTTGAGTTTTACTTGAGGACAAGCAAAATTTTAAGTTGGGGTGTTGATGAGTCCACATATTGGACTCATTTAGGGCTATATTTTAATAGAAATAGTGTCCTCAAATGCTTTGTTTATCTCGATATCTGATGAAAACTCTCAAGTTTCAGGTATTTGAAGTTTGAGTGGAAGCATGGACACTTAGTTGCAAAAGGGGACAAAAAGGCTGAAAATAATGAAGAAACTGAAGTCTGAGCATCACCAAGTACACTTGGTGAGTCGCCGAAGGGACTTACTTCGCCCTTTGTTCCAGTACGCGGAGCCCTGAAGGAAGAGGATCAAAATGGAGATGAAAAGAGCAGTTGGGGCATCGTCGATCAGTTCCGCGAAACAGTACTATACCGCCCAATGATCCAGGACAAAAAAATGCTGAAGGCAAGAACGAAAGGCGGCAAACCAAACGAAGGGCGAATCGCCGAGTTGATCGGCGATTCCTACTAAAGTCGCCGAGTGATCCGCCGCAACATTAATTTTGAAAACTATAAATAGTAGTTGTAGTTTTATTTTTAAGAGTGTTCGAACATTATGACTAGTTTTTACTCTTTAACATTAGTTTTTGATATTTTCTCTCAAGTTTGGAGAGGGTTTTTGGAAGACTTGAAGAAGGAAGGGTTTCATCTTCCCCAAATTGGAAGTGGGTCTTCTTGGTTCTTCTTTCTTTACTCAAATCAAGGTTTATTTCTCTATACCTATTTGATTTCAACATCATTGAAGATATAATTTCTTATTTCTTGATATGTGGCTAAAAAACCCCATTCTTGGGGTGTGATTTAGCAAATATGAGTTAATATTATTATTATGTCTTGCTTGTTGATATGTTAGATGTAGTTTAATGGTGATATCGCCTAGTGGTTGTGGTTTAATCTAATGGATTTGTAGTTGCAAATACAAATTCACCCATGTGTTTACGGCTTGCTCGAGAGAGAAGTCGCTAAACCAAGACCGCTAGATTAATGGCCTAAGGAGTGGGTCGACCTGTGGTTCAGCCCCAGAAGGTGAGCCCTAGTCCCATATCCTAACACTCAGCTCGAGAGAGTGAGTGGGGTAAGGCGTAAGCTGGTCTTCATGCGGCAAATGGGTGTCCGAGAGGAACACATTTGAAATGGGGTAAGTTTCTCGAGAGAGAACTTATTTCCATTTAAAACATAGCCTAGTCACTACTTTCCTACAAATTTCATATATAAAGCATGTACCCAATGATTTAGATTAATTTGTATTGTGGTCACACCCCAAGAATTCCCCTATCATATTTGATTTTCTTGTTAATTTTACTAATTTTTACTATATATACTTGTGACAAACCCCCATCGTTAATTGACACTTTTGTGTCACCCATTAAATTTATAATGTTGTTATTCGTAAATCTCATTAGCTACGACTAATTAGAATGAAATTTTAATTATCTACAAGTTTTCACTACCACTCCCTTGGGACACGACCCTAAACCTCGGTTGGGTTACTATATTATTGACGATCGTAGACACTCGAACCGTAGTTAGTGTCATTGGTCACGATAAGTATCAAAATCCAATTATGACGGATGCAGTCAAGAATTGTCCTAGACCTTTATCACTGATAGATATCAGAAGTTTCTTGGATTTGTCTAGTTATTATAGATGATTTGATGACGGATTTTCTATGATTGACTCTCCATTGACGGCTTTGACTCAAAAGATGGCTAAGTTCATATTGTCCAAAGTTTGTGAAAAGAGTTTCCAAGAGTTGAAAGATAGACTTACTTCCGCTCCGGTGTTGACTTTATCGGAAGGTACGAATGGCTTTGTGGTATAATGTGATTCTTCTAGAGTTGGGTTGGGATGTGTGCTTATGCAAAACCTTAACGTGAAGGCAAATTAAGGTTCATGAGAAGAACTATCCTACCCACAACCTTGAACTAGCAGCGGTGGTATTTGCTTTAAAGATTTGGAGGCTTTATTTGTATGGTGTCAACGTTGATATTTTTACCGACCATAACAGTTTACAATATGTGTTAACCCAAAAGTACCTAAATCTTCGCCAAAGAAGGTGGCCAAAATTATTAAAAGATTATGATATGAGCGTTCTTTATCACCCCAACAAGGCGAATGTAGTAGGGGATGCTCTTAGTCGACTATCGATAGGTAGTGTTGCCCATGTTGAAGATGATAGAAAAGAGTTAGCTCAAGATGTCCATAGATTGGCCCGGTTGGGTGTTCGATTTGTAGACTCCGCCAAGGGTGGTGTTATGGTTCATAAAGGGTCAGAATTGCCTTTTGTAGCAGAGGTGAAAGCAAATCAGTGTCTTGATCCGACCTTAGTTGAATTGAAAGAAGCGGTGCTTAAGAGTTCTGTAGAGGCTTTCTACCAAGGGGGAAATGGTGTCCTTAGATATCAAGGTCGTTTATGAGTTCCTAATGTGGATGACCTAAGGGAACAAATCTTGTCAGAACCCATAGTTCTCGGTATTCCATTCAACCGAAAGCCACCAAGATGTACCATGATTTATGGGAGATCTATTGGTGGAATAGGATGAATAAAGATATTGTGGGATTTGTGGCCAAGTGTCCTAATTACCAACAAGTGATGATTGAGCATCAAAAACAAAGAGGTTAATCCCAAGAAATTAGCATTCCTACTTTGAAGTGGGAAGACTTGAATATGAACTTCATAGTAGGGTTTCCACGTACTCGGCAACAATATGATTCAATTTGGGTTGTAGTAGACCGAATGACGAAATTGGATCATTTCATTCCCGTCAAGGTTTCTTATTCGGCAGAAGATTATGATAAGTTTTATTTGAGAGAAATGGTGAGATTACACGGAGTGCCCTTGTCCATTATCTCCGATCGAGGTATTCAGTTTACTTCTCAGTTTTGGAAATCTTTCCAAAAGGGTTTTGGCACTAAAGTTAAGCTTAGCATGAATTTTCATCCATAAACCGATGGGAAAGTGGAGCGCACTATCCAAACTTTAAAAGATATGTTAAGGGCTTGTGTGATTGACTTTAAGGGAAATTGGGATGACCATTTACCTTTGATTGAATTTGCCTATAGTAATAATTATCACTCATGTATTGATATGTCTTTATTTGAGGTTGTTTATGGTAGGAGGTGTAGATATCCTATAGGTTGGTTTGAGGTGGGTGAGGTGGCCCTAATAGGGCCCGAGTTAGTTCATGAAGCTATTGAGAAAGTTTGATTTATTACAGAAAGGTTTAGAACAACCCAAAGTCGACAAAAGTCGTATACCGATGTTAGAAGGAGAGATCTTGAATTTGATGTGCATGATTGAGTTTACTTGAAAATCTCACCCATGAAAGGTGTAATGAGGTTTGGTAAGAAAGGGAAGCTTAGTTCCTGATTTGTAGGCCCATATCAAATTTTGAGACGTGTTGGTAAGGTTTCTTATGAGCTTGATTTTCCTAATGAGTTTGCATCGGTGCATCCGGTTTTCCATGTCTCTATTGAAAAAGTATGTTGGAGATCCGACATCCATAGTCCCCTTAGAAGGTTTGGGAGTGAAAGAGAAACTTTCTTATGAAAAAGTTCCGGTTGAGATTCTACACCAGCAAGTTAAGAAACTGAGGAACAAGGAAGTTGCTTCCGTAAAAGTGTTATGGAGGAATCATTAAGTTGAGGGTGCAACTTGGGATGCGGAGTCCGATATGATGTCTCGATACCCTCATCTCTTTCCTTATACTCCTACTATAGCTTGCGGTAATGACTTCCTCTTGGTTGTTCTATGAATTGGAGTCATGTGTGTTTTATGTGTTTCCATGATTTCCTTGTTTATGCATGTTAATGAAAAAGCTTAAGTTTTGCAAAAAAATGACTTATATGATTATTTTTCATCATGATTGTTGTGCATTGAGTATGAGTTGCCTATAGACTTCATGAGATGAATTGTTGAACATGCCTTAGCTTGGAGTGGAGATTTCCTCCTTGGATATGTGCTTTGAGTATAGATTGCATATAGGCTGCATGAGATTCTGTTGAGCATGCTTTTGAGTTTGGAGATGGTTGTTCCTCCTTGAACATGAGAAATCTGAAAATTTCATGCATGTTGGGTTGTTAGATGTAGTTCCTACTTCCTTATGATGCCTTGAGTATGTTTAGCTTGGAGTTGACGTTTCCTCCTTGGTTGTGTGTATTTTGATGAGTTGCATGCATGATGGGCTGCTAGTATTTTCTTCAGAAAGGTGTCTAGAACTCCATTCGAGAAAAAATGTTCCCAAGGGGGAGAAAATGTAACACCCCATATTCGGAAATACGGCAAAACAACAGTTTCAGAAAATTACAGGTGCCAACCAACGGTGGCCAACCACGGCCCGTGGTCGGGACCACAGACTGTAGGTGGGTCCTTGGCTGATCACCTCAGCTTAGACCTAAGATTTCAGAAGCCATGGAATCACGACCTGACCAATGGACCGTCTGTCAAACCACGGTCCGTGGTCCAGGCCCAAAAATGCCAAAATTCTCTGAATTGAACGATGCTTGACCAGGACGGACCGTAGGTCGGTCGACGGTCCATCGGTTAGGGGTTTGTCGGTCGCAACTGACAGTTATTTTAGGGGTAGTTGAGTCTTTTCCTAAATATTTTATATTGATACTACGTCGTTTTACCGTTCACTTAGACCCCTATATAAGTGTTTTCAACCCCCAAAATATGTCATTCACCTCATTCTCCTAAAATTAGAAAAGAAATCCCAAAACTCTTCTCTCAAATATTCTCTCTCTAGAAGGTTGAAGAAGAAAGAAGAATTGAAGTTAGGGTCAAGTCAAGTCTCCAATCCTCAAGAAATTGTGGGCTTTGTGATTATGGTATGATGACTTTTAATCCATTGATTCCTTTCATCCATGGAGCTCTTTAGAATTCCCCAATTGTGAAGTAGAAATTCCCCAATTTGAATTAGGGTTTTTTCTAATGTTGTGGGTCATGATAAATGTGGATCCAAATGGTTGGATTATGATTTTTTATGATTGAATTAATAGGATTACATGTTTTTAGGATGAAATTACATGTACCCATGCCTATCTCTTGTCTAGGAAGATGAAATTGATGTAATTGGGTTTATGCTATGAAAGGAGAATTATGGATTTAGATGTATCCTTGTAGAATTAATAAGATACACTAGATTTGCTTGAGATTGAAGCATATTTGGTAATCATGATGTTAATTGCTTTGAGATTAAAGCTTATGATATGAATTGTTGAATAATTGATGTTATTATTGTGGAAGGGACACTTCCCACATGAATTGCTTAAGTATGAATTTAGGAATGTGAAAGGTTTTCTTGCATGAATGATTCTTGGTTGAAAGGATTGCTCACCTTAAATGAATCTAAACTAAAAGACTATGTAATTGATGACGCTAGAGGCGATTACCCTTGACCTCCGTATGAGAAGGATATGATGTGATTTCCCATACTCCTTAGAATCGAACAAGAGGCGATTCCCCACGTTCTTATTATGATGAATGGACATGGAGGTTAGTACCCATGATCCTTATAGAAAGATGTGGAGGCGAGTACCCGTGTCATATGATATTAGTCATGGAGGAGAATACCCATGATCCTAAAGTAAGTAAGGCAAGAGGCGAATACCCATTAGCCTTTGTAGTTAGGCAAAGGGGCGAATTCCCATGTCTTTAAAACTAAGTATGAATAATGTGAATTTTGTTATGAAGAATGAATAGTTTGGATTGTTGCTTGAGATGCCTTCCATGAAGTAAACATGACTAGAGGAGGATGACCCAAGTCTTGAGTAAGGATAAGTAGAGGTTGCTTGAGAAGTATTCCTCCTTTATTATGATTGTCATGCCTCGACGCTACCCCTTTGACGTAACACGGGACCTAGGATCACGAGTGACCCCAAGCTAACCTTGTGTCTGGCATATCATAAGCATACTAAAAATATCTAATAGAAACACGAACTAATGCGGAAGTTAAATAAATAGATAACTGAAAGTGGGGAATACCACCTAATCTGGTATATATAAAATATACTACGAGTGCAATAATATTGAAAGATAAACTGAACAAGTCAAGCTAATTCTATTACAATGTGTGAAAAGCCTCTAACTTATTAGAGTTGCTAGGACATGCCCCCAGCTTACCCTAACAAAACTGAAAACTAAATAAAAGACTGGAATGGAAAGCATGTCTATTGTACTAGAAGTATGAGGACTCACTACAGAGCCGCTGAATATGGATGAAGGATCGATCTATGCGTGATCTGGACGCTAAGTACCTGAACCTACATCATGAAAGGATGTAGCGCAGAGTATGCGTCAGTACTTGGAATGTAATGAGCATGCAGGATATGGATAATAGCTAAACAAATATGTAAACTTAACAAAGCATAACTGAGCAATGATATAATCTGAACATAATATCAATATGTACTGAAATATAACTGAGAAGAACTGGACTGAATGCAATGACCAAGTACTAATTATGAACATAACATGCTGGGATTGAATACTGAAGTATAAATAGATAACCTGGTCAAATGCACTAGAATCTGACTGTAGGAGCTACTATTAACAGACATAAAAGCACGTGAGCTAAATGTGGAGTCTGATGTATACGCCCCATCGAGAGGACCCAATGTACCTTGCCAGGGGTATAAAGCCATGCGTGGCGTGATCACTAAATCTGATGCCCACTAAGGGGACTTATACTCCTATGAAGGCACATAGTTCTGGGACTATGAGGGTACATTGAACCCTGGTCCAACTCGGTGCTAAGTCTACTCCCAACTGGAAATGTGTATGACACAACATAACTGAAATACTGGATACCTCAATATTCTAACATGAAAATTTGAGAATGCAACATTTAAGTACTGATAATGTAACATTCGAAAACTAGAGCATGGTTATTTGTTTAACTGACCTAGCAGTATAATTGATGAACTAAAATAATGTATAAAAAGTAGGGTTCTGAGTTTTATGCAAGGAACTAAGCAACGATTCAACGAAAATATGATAATTCGATTAAGAATACTATAACAGCTAAATCACAACCAATATCTAAGGTTTTAGAAATCCTAGGTCTAAAAAATATATGGAGAATTAAGAATCAGACTTAATTATAGGGACCTAGTGGATGAAAGGAACCCACTAGTAAAATCTCATATACCCGGTGGTGAAAATCACAGAGAAATCCTTGGGATTTCAGGGCTGAACTGAAGAAAATCTCCTGGTTGTTCTTGGAGGGTTGGTTGACTCTTTCTCCTATTTTTGCTCTATGTTGTGGTGATTTTTGGTGAATAATCATGTAGGGTAAGTTCTGACTAGAACATTAGGCTAAACCTAAGTGAAACGACGTAGTTTAGGGATAAAACGACGTAGTTTAAATGTCCAAAGCATAAGGAAAAAGACCAAAATGACCCTGACTTAAAAGATGATGAAGCCATCAACGAACCCTACCCGACAGACCATGGACTAACCTACGGTCCCTCCTGCACGACCGTCTAATGGGTTAGAGACTAGGAGTTGGGGTCACGATCTACAGACCCTAGACTACGGACTGTTGTCTGACCTACAGTCCTGCCGTGGTTCGTGATTTTCTCAGGATTTCTGTGTGGCCAACCTACGGACCTGTAGTCCTACCTACGATCCATGGGTGGCCTCCATCGGTGGCATCTGCAAGTTTTGAAAAATCTACTATTGGATCTTTCTCGAATCCGGGGTGTTACAATGATGATGACTAAACCTTATGTTTATGTTGATATTTATGCAAGCTATCATATTTGGTACATGTTAGTACTAACACATACTCTTGCGCATGCCTACATTTCTTATCCAAATGTAGGGTCTGGGGATATCGATTCTCATCCCAGTGGCTAGGATCATAGTAGGGCGAGATGTGAAGTTTGGTGAGTCCTCATAGCATTCGAGGATGTGATCACCATTTCCTTACGTCTTTAATTTCATGTTTTGAACTATTGTATGGGCTGTGTCCCAAGGATATTCATGTTTTAGATGGTTTGAGACAAGTGTAATAAACTTTTGCTTCGTTTTATAAAGACTTTGATTGTATTGAAAATGTTTTAAATTTCCACTAATTTCTATTGTCTTATGTTATGATATGTTAAGTGGCTTGTATGAGGCCTCTCGGGGTCTTGATTCTTGAAATTGTTATCAACTAACCTTCACTCAATGTTTGCTTTGATATTGTCACGCCCCGAGACTACCCCCGAGATGCGGACACGGGACCTAGGACCACAAGTGATCCCAAGCTAACCCTGCTGGCATGATCATGAGCATACTAAAGATAACAAACTGATGCGGAAGCTAAATCATAAT